>JWZX01002773.1:0-31494 GCA_001275005.1 Chrysochromulina tobinii
CCCCCGTCGCCGTTACACCCCCGTCGACTACCCTTGCATGCCGGGCGACCATGCCCCACCCCAGGGGGGTGCACTGGGCGCCGTTTTGGGCGTTCTGCTACGTAATTACGGATTTACGGATTTACCCCCCTCCCTCCCCCTCCCACGCTCCGACCCGGTCAAACGCGCATCTACGAATCAAGTTACCGCCGGAGGCGCGGAAGCCTATGGCCTATGGCCAAGGCGATACTGGCTGAGCAATATGACTCACTGCTGCGGCTTCACACGATGGCCCAGACCGTCTATGTTTACTAATAATTTTGTATATTTTGTTGAGCCTGGGATCCATTTTTTCGCATTCACTCTCAGTTAACGCAAGTTCCCTCAAAGACGAAGCAGAGGTCCTCGACCGCGCGCCCCTCGGCGATCGCCTCGCGCTCGTACTTGGTGCTCGGGCGAAAATGGCCTGGACGGTTCGCGGCCAGGGACTCGCACGGAAGTGCTCGCCATCCGCGGGCGGCCGCCAACGTCTTGCGAACGTGCTCAGGATAGCCCGGCACGTCAGTGGCCACGTGCAGGCAGCCGTGCGGTCGCATCACACGGCCGAGAGATTCTATCACATCCGCACGAACGAGACGTCGCTCCGCACTGCCACGCCACGGATCGGGGAAGAAAAAGAGAACCTCGTCAAATAAGGGCGTGTCGGTCGGCAATCCCCGAGTCAGCAACATGGCGCCGTCCGCCTTGCAGACTCGCACATTACTCAACCCTCGCTCATCGAGCTTCATCATGCACGTAGCGAGACCGCGGCGCATCCAATCAACGGCCAAGAAGTCCACGTCAGGTCGTGCCGCTGCGAGCTCCACAACGGCCTCGCCATTACCACAGCCAATCTCAAGGACACGTGGAGCCTCGCGGTTGAATGCTGCTCTCAGCTCGAGCCGGTCTGTGTGGCTGAACGCCAGCCCAAAGAGTGGCCACAAAGCCCTCTCCGCACGCTTCTGTGCAGGCGAGATTGCCTTCTGTCTTGCCTTGTACCACGCTGGCCGCACCGATCGGTTGCGAGACCTACTGCTGCTCGACGGCATTGTCTACTCCTGGGGACCGAACACGTGCGAGCTGTGCACACGAGAAGTTTTGCACCCCCGCGTGACCCCAGTTGACTCGTGTGAACCCGTTTTTTTCTAACGAAAAGCCAGATCGTCGCACACTGACCACGAGCGGCGACTTTCGGAAATTTCCGAAAGTCTAGCACGAGCCAATGACCCCAGAGGCGACAGGGGCTGCTTTCATGAGTGTGGGGAAAGGATTCACAGCCAATGGTTATTTTGAAACACAAAACAAAGGACCGGCGTACATACGGATGCGGTTACCACTAGCAAGCACAAGAAGCACCTCGAGAGGCTTCGATTTAAAAAACCTGTGTTTTTAGGTTGTCTGTTGTGACAGAGTATTGTCCGGACACGACCCACAAGGCCCAAGGCTTCGGCCAAGGCCAAGCCGCTACCTCGCCGGGGGCTTCATGCATTTCATTCATATAGCGGAGGTCGGGTCCACAACGGTCCAGAAGGGGCCCGTCGCAACCGCCAACTAACCGTGCTCATGGCGGCTTAACCACACCGCCCAACGCCCAAGCGGCGCCATCAAGAGACACGAGTCACAAGACGGCCCAAGCAGTATACTTAGCGGCACGCAGGATGCGATGGGAGTTGAGGGAGGAGGGGAGGACGAGCGCTGCAGGGCGCTGTTAAAATCGCGACGGTCGACGCGCGAATAATTGCCAATTTCCGGATCATGGACCAGCTGTCCGCTGACGGTGAGGCGGTGAGCGGTGAACCGATGTATACCGACATACCGCTTCCCGGGTGACCCGGTGCACCGCCCTAGGGGTACGGCTTTCGCACGCCGATTCGCACTCAGACTCACACCGACGATACCCGGGTCAACGTCAAAGCGCGGATTCGCCCAGGATACAGGATTCGCCCTGTCCGGAGACTCAGACTGACGCCGCGCTCGACGCCGCGCGGTCTCGGGTCTCCCCCGTGCCTGGCCCGGTCTACCTCGGTTCCGCATCGCACGCTGACGGCCGGACAGTTAGTCCTAGCGGTCAACATGCATTCACAGCATCTTACGCTGAGCTTCGCATCCAAGCTTCAATAATAAATCCCCTCCGCATCCCCTCTCGAAGTATTTGTCTCAAGGCTTCTTGTCGTTCTTCTTCTTGGCCGGGCCCGGTTGGTCCGTCTTCTTAACCGGGGCTTTCTCATCTTGAGGCGACGCGCTTCTCGGTCTTTCCTTCTTCGCGGCTGCGGCGGCACTCCCAGCGCCCTTCTTCAACGCCTTGTTCAGCTCGTTGTAGTCAATCTGTCCTGACCCGTCCTCGTCGAGCATGTCAAAGACTGCGTTCAAATCTTCACGATTCGCAACAAAGCCAAGGGCGACAAGGGCCTTACCAAACTCGTTCTTGTCGATGTAGCCCGACTCATCCTCATCCCAAATGCGGAAGAGGTCGATCGCACGGCCCTTGGATCTCCTCAACGAGTCCTTGAGTGAATAATAGATAAACTCGGGCAGCGTCACCTCGCCGCTTCCATCCTCATCCATCTCGTCGAACTTTTCGCGGAGCTGCTTCTCCGTGTAAACCGTTGTCTCGCGGTACTTGACTAGATCCTTGAACTCCTCGAAGTCAAGCTTGCCATCGTTGTTGAGGTCCGCATGCCCAAAGGAATTTGCTCGCTCAATCATCATCGCCTGGAAGTCCTCGTGTCCGTCGCCGACCGTGTTTGCAGTTACCGCATCATCGTACCATTGTTTCTCAGGACGGATGCCCATTTGGCTGGCCATCGCGGTCAGCAGTGCAACCTGCTTCATACTTTTCTTTTTGGCCTCTGCTTCCTTCTTTTCTTCTTCTTTGGTCAGCTTCTTCTTTTTATTGGGCTCCCCTGTGTTGGGGCTCGGCGCCGGAGGCGCGGGAACTGAGGTGGGAGCTGGGCTGGGTTGCGACTCTGATGGATTGGAGACGGTTGGAGAGTTCGGCTTGAACTCCTTGACCCACTTTTCCAACTCCTGATAGTCGATTGAGTCGCTCTTGTCCCTGTCGCACTGGTCAAACCCGGCGCTAAGAACATCCCGTGGGAAGCTCGGCCCCATCTTCAAAAAGCCCTTGATCCACTCTTCCCGGGTCACGTACCCATCGCTGTTCTCATCGAGCTCGCTGAAAAGCGCGGCGAGGCGCAAGCCTTTCTCCTTTATTTCGTTTACGAGGGTCTGCCAGAGGTTCTTGCTCGGATCGAAGACAAGCAGTGAGCGGACCTTCATAGGCGACATTTCCCTACGTGCTGAGTTCATGGACTCAGTCACCGCTGACGCACGCACGATCTGTAGCCGCAGCTCGGCCAGCTGCCTCTCGTAGTCTTCCGAGAGGCGCACGATTTCCTTTGTGAGATGCGTACGGTGCTCCTCGAGCAGACGATTAAGCTTTTCTTCCGAGGCCATCTGGTGCTCCTGCAGCAGGTTCTGCATTTGCCCAACCTCCGCCTGGGCCGCACGCTCCTGCGATATAGCCTTCTTGAGCTCCTCCTCCATGCCAGCCACTTGCCTGCGCGCAGCCTGGGCCTGCGCCTGCTCCAAGGACAGGCGGCTTAGCGCGTCTGTCGCAGCCTTGCGGGCCTCAATGAGGGCCACGTGCTGCAACGCGAGCTCCTCGTCGGTGTCCTGCTGGAAGCGCCGAAGGTCCTGCTCCGCATTCTCGCGCTTTGCAGACTCGAGCATGCGAGCCCTCTCGGCCTCGGCGGCCTCAGCAGTCGCCCGCTTGCCCGCATCTGCAGAGGCGCGCTCGACGGCGGCCCGATTGATGGCGTCCGTCGCCGCCCTGCGAGCCTCGACGAGAGCGACATGCGTGAGCGCAAGCTGCTCCTCAAAGTCCACCTTGCGCCGCTTCAACTCTTCCTCAACGGCCTGGCGTCGCTCCGTCTCGCGCGAAAGGCGCGCACTGTAGTCGCTCTCAAGCTCCTCGAGGCGTGCCTTCAACTCCTCTTGACGGCGCTCGGACTCGCTCATCATGAGCTTGCGCCGCCTCTCGACACTCTCACGCTCCCAGTCGTGACGCCACTGCTGGTAAGTAGCGACCAGCTTTGGCTTGACCAGGCGTGCGCTAGCCTTCTTGAGCAAGTTGCGTTGCCGAACATTTTCAGACCACATTGCTTGCCACGCCGTCCAGCCGAGCGCAAGCTTTCGATTCATCAGGCGCTTCACGCCCATCTCGCCGAGGTGGGCAACACGCTTCTCGCGCTCGGCTTCGAGCTGCTCCTGTATCGAGCGAAGCTGCTCCGCCTCCATCCCGCGGCCAGCAAGCATCGCTTCGCGGGCATCGGCGAGCTCCTTACGAAGCTTCTCGAGCTCCATACCCAACTTTGCCTGCGTGGCATCCTTCTCAGCCTTGGCGCGGGCGCCCTCGCCGCTGAGCGCTGCCTGCGAACTCTTGGCACTCTTGGCGAGCATGGTGAGGTCCCAATCGTGCATCCAGTGAGCGAAGCACTTGACCAACCGAGGCTTCATCAACCGCGCGAGCGAACTCAGGAGCATCTTCTTTCGATTTGAGTACATCTGCCACCGGTGATGCCATGTGGACCAGCCACGAGCCACATCACGATTGATGAGCCGCTTGATACCCACCTGCTGCAGCGCCATCACACGCTCTTCTTTCTCAGCATGCAGCTTCTCTTCAAACTGTTTCCTCAGCTCCTGCTCTAGTGCAGTTCCTGCCAGAGCCGCTTCGCGCATCTCCCGAAGCTCGATCAGTGCCTTCGCAAGGTTGCCCTCAACCTTGAGGCGCATCGCGGTCTCGTACTCGATGCGCTCCTTGAGGCTCATACTCGTCAACGCCACCTCCCTCGTCTTCTTTGCGGCCTCTGCAATCGACCAAGAACGGCGCCAATGCGCGTACGCTGCACTTTGCTTGGGCCTGAGGAGTCGACTGGCTGCCTTCTTGAGCAGGCTACGCTGGCGCACCTTTTCTTCCCAAAGCGCGTGCCAGCCCGACCAGCCGCGAGCCAGGCCCTGATTCATCAGGCGCTTCACGCCCATTTCGCCGAGGTGGGCAACGCGCTTCTCGCGCTCGCGCTCAAGCTCCTCTTCAGCGAGTCGCTTCAGCTCCGCCTCTTGACCACGTCCGGCCAGCATAAGTTCGCGCGCTTCCTTGAGCTCCTTCTGGAGCTGTGCATTTTGCTCGCGCAGGTTCTTAGCCTGCTTCATCTCGAGTGCTAGCCGCTCCTCACTCGACATCTTCGACAACCTCAACTCCTCCGCCCGTGATGTCGCCAGCTCCACATCCCAGTCCTTCATCCAGTGCTGATAAGCTGCAGAGAGCTTGGGCTTCGTCAGCCGCAAGGCTGCGTGCTTCAGCATCCGTTGTTTGCGCAGCTTCGTTGAATACATGTCGAACCAGGCAGACCAGGCTCTCGCAATGCCCTGCTTGAGAATGCGTCGAAGTCCTTGCTGACCAAGATGCTCAATGCGTTTGGCGCGTTCGGCCTCCATCTTCTCCTCCATCCGGCGCTTAAGCTCCTCCTCCTGGCCCCTGCCCGATATCATCGCCTCGCGGGCACACTCGAGCTCCTTGCGAAGCTGGTTGACCTCAGAGAGCAGCTTCTCCTTCTCCTGGCTCTCGACAAGTAGCTTATGCTCAGTCGACATTGTCATCTTCTTGCGCTGCTCGATCTCCCAGTCGTGACGCCACTGCTGATAAGAGGCGATCAGCTTTGGCTTCACCAGGCGCGCGCTAGCCTTCTTGAGCAGGTTGCGCTGACGAATCCTTTCAGACCACATCGCATGCCACGCCGTCCAGCCGAGCGCAAGCTTTTGGTTCATAAGGCGTTTGAGGCCTTGCGTGCCGAGTGCTTCGACCCGCTTTGCCTTCTCTGCCTCGAGCCGCTCCTCTGCCAGCCGCTTGAGCTCTGCCTCCATGCCTCTGCCAGCGAGCATGGTATCGCGCGCCTCCTTGAGCTCCTTGGTCAGTTTGTCAACCTGGGCATAAAGCGCTTCCTTCTCTTGCTGCGCCTCTGCCTTGTCGAGAGCCAAGCGCTCGGTAATCGACATGGTCTTTCGGGCAGCCCTGACGGCATTCCAGTCCTTCATCCAGTGCATGTAGGCCTGAATGAGCCATGGCTTCGTGAGGCGCGCGCTGGCTTTCTTGAGCAGATTGCGCTGGCGCTTCTTCTCGGTCCACATGTCGTGCCAACCCAACCAGCCTAGGGCGAGCTTGTGATTCATCAACCTCTTGACGCCGAGCTGGCTCAGATGCTGCACACGCTTCTCACGCTCCGCCTCGAGCTTCTGCTCCAGCAGATTCGACAAGCCGCCGGCGCCGTAAAGTAGCTCGTTTGCAGCTTTGAGGTCGGCCTGTAGCTTGTCGATAGTCCGCTGCATCTCAAGTTTGCTCTGCGCCTCGAGAGCCACGCGCTCCTCCCGGGTCATGAGCTCTTCCTTCTGCATCTCGACCTCCCAGCTCTTGCGCCAGTGCTGATAAGAGGCGATGAGCTTTGGCTTCAGCAGGCGTGCGCCAGCCTTCTTAAGCAAATTGCGCTGACGCACCTTCTCCGACCACATCTCGTGCCAGGCGGCCCAGCCCATTGCAAGCGCCTTGTTCATGATTCGCTTGAGTCCCTGTTGGCCGAGCGCTTCGACACGCTTCTCCTTCTCGCGCTCCAGCTGCTCTTGCATGCGACGCTCGAGCTCAGCCTCCTGGCCGCGGCCAGCAATCATCGCATTGCGAGCCTCTTGCAACTCCTTGCGCAACTTAGCCATGCCTACCTCGAGCTGATGGATCTCCTTCTCACGCTGAACCAGCTTCTGGTCGGTCGTCACGAAGCCCTGCTGCAGCACCTCGACCTCCCAGCTTCGCCGCCAGTGCGAGTACGATGAGATGAGCTTGGGCTTTGTCAGGCGCGCTGCAGCCTTCTTGAGCAAGTTGCGCTGGTTTACCTTATCCTTCCACATATCGTGCCAGCCCGACCAGCCTAGGGCGAGCTTCTGGTTCAAAAGGCGCTTCATTCCCACCTGACCGAGGTGCTCAACGCGCCTCTGCCTCTCGCGCTCGAGTTCCTCCTCCATTTGCCGCTTGCGCTCAACCTCATGGCCGATGCCTGCAGCCATATCCGAGCGCGCCTGCTTGAGCTCCTGACGCAGCCTAGCGAGCTCCTCCTCGGCGTTCTTGCGCTCGGAGATTTCCAAGGCGAGCCGCTGCGACTCAGACAAGGCGGCGAGCTTGGCCTCCTCAAGTCTACGAGCGGAGAACTCCGCATCCCAATCACGCATCCAGTGCTGGTATGCTGCGATAAGCTTGGGCTTGGTCAGCCGTGCAGCCGCCTTCTTGAGCAGGTTGCGTTGCTTGACACTGTCCGACCACATGTCGTACCACGCGCTCCAGCCGAGTGCAAGCTTCTGGTTCATCAAGCGCTTGATGCCAAGCTGCCCGAGGTGCTCGACACGCGCTGCCCTCTCACGCTCGAGCTCCTCCTCCAGCTGACGCTGTAATTCGGCCTCTTGAGCTCTACCGCTGAGCGCCGCCTTGCGTAAAGCCTCGAGCTCCGTGCGGACCAGCTTAAGCTCGGTCGAGAGCTGCTCGTTCTCGTTCGTGGCAGCCAAGAGCTTCTGCTCCGTAGACATGAACACTGAATTGAGCGCCTCGATCTCCCAGTCGCGCCGCCAGAGCTTATATGCATTGACGAGCTTGGGCTTTGTGAGGCGGGCACCAGCTTGCTTAAGCAGGTTGCGCTTACGCACCTTATCAGACCACATCGCATGCCACGCCGTCCAGCCGAGCGCAAGCTTTTGATTCATGAGGCGTTTGAGCCCTTGCGTGCCGAGTGCTTCGACCCGTTTTGCTTTCTCTGCCTCGAGCTGCTCCTCTGCCAGCCGCTTGAGCTCTGCCGCCTGACCTTCACCAGACAGCATGGCTGCGCGCGCGGCGGCGAATTCGTCGCGAAGCTTGACCAGCTCCGCCTCTAACTTTGCCGCCTTGTCGCGCTCCGTCGTGTACTTTTGCTCCATCGTCATCGCGCCGAGCGCTTGCATCTCGTGAGTCCAGTCTTTAATCCAGTGAGTGTAGGCTTGAATGAGCCGCGGCTTCGTCAGGCGTGCGCCCGCCTGCATGAGCAGGTTCTTCTTGCGCCTTTTCTCTGACCATTTGCCATGCCACGCCGTCCAGCCGAGCGCAATCTTTTGATTCATCAAGCGTTTAATGCCCAGCTGGCCTAGGTGGGCAACGCGCTTCTCGCGCTCGCGCTCAAGCTCCTCCTCGGCCTGACGCTGGAGCTCGGCTTGCAAGCCGCGGCCAGCCATCATCGCCTCGCGCGCCTCCTTGAGCTCTCGTGAGAGCTTGTCCACCTGCGTCAGCAGGCTCTCCAGCAAGTGCGCCTTCTCTTCAGCCTCCTTGGCGCGACGCTCCTCGGTCATCATGTTGTAGCGGGCAGATTCTTCTGTCTCCCAGTCGCGGCGCCATTGCGAGTACGAGGCGATCAGCTTCGGTTTGGTGAGGCGCGCTCCTGCTTGCTTGAGCAGGTTACGCTTACGCACCGTATCGGACCACATGCCATGCCACGCCGACCAGCCCATGGCGAGCTTCTGGTTCATGAGGCGCTTGATGCCCATCTCGCCCAGATGAGCCACTCGAGCCTCCTTTTGCCGTTCCAGCTCTTCCTCGTGTCGACGGCGCAGCTCGGCCTCTGTGCTTTTGCCCTGGAGCGCCAGCTCGCGCATAGAGTCGAGCTCGTGTCGCAGCTCCTTGACCTCCGCAAGGAGGTTCCGCTCGGCCTCCTGTGCAGCAAGGAGCTTCTGCTCCGTCGTCATGGTCGCGGCCTGATTCGTCGAGATTTCCCAGTCGCGGCGCCAAAGTGCATACGATTGGATCAACTTCGGCTTCGTGAGCCGTGCGCCGGCCTTCTTGAGCAGGTTGCGCTGATGCGTCGCCTCGGACCACATGGTGTGCCAAGCGGCCCAGCCCATCGAAAGCTTCTGGTTCATGAGGCGCTTGATGCCCATCTGACCAAGGTGTTCGACTCGCGCCTCACGCTCCTTCTCGAGCTGCTCTTCCATCTTCTTACGCTGCTCGTACTCGAGGCCAAGGCCCTTAGCCATGGCGTCGCGCGCCTCGACGAGCTCCTTCCGGACTTTATCGTATTTGGACTCGAGCGCCGCAAACTCCGCAGCACGGCGATCGCGCTCCGCCGCAGCCTTCTGCTCGGCAGTCATCATGCGCTCCGCTTTGAGCTCGCGCTTCCAGTCCATGAGCCAGTGCGAGTAGGCGTGCATCAGTTTCGGCTTTGTGATCCGCATTCCCGCCTTCTTGAGCAGATTGCGTTTCCGGATATTGTTGGACCACAGGCCATGCCACGCAGCCCAGCCACGAGCAAGGCCCTGATTCATGAGGCGCTTGAGACCCATGTTGCCAAGATGAGCCACTCGCGCATCTTTTTCGCGCTCGAGCTCCTCCTCGTACTTCCGTTTGAGCTCCTTCTCCATGGCATTGCCCGCAATTGCGGCCGCCCGAAGCCTCTCGACCTCTCGCCGAAGCTCTGCATTCTCTTTCTCAAGCTGCTCACGCGTCTTTATCTCCATCAGGAGCTTCTGCTCGGTCGACAAGGTGGCGTTCTGATGCGTCTCAATCTCCCAGTCGCGGCGCCATTGTGTGTAAGCTTGGATCAGCTTCGGCTTTGTGAGCCGTGCGCCGGCCTTCTTGAGCAGGTTGCGTTGTTTCACATTTGTTGCCCACATGTCGTGCCAGGCGGCCCAGCCCATGGCGAGCTTCTGGTTCATGATTCGCTTGAGACCCTGTTGGCCGAGAGCTTCGACACGTTTCTCCTTCTCCTTTTCGAGCTGTTCTTCCATCTTGCGTTTCATCTCGGCCTCAAAACCCTTGCCCTCAACCATCGCAATTCGCGCCTCCTCGAGCTGATTTCGCAGTTTGGCGTTCTCAGCCTCGACCCTGCGCATCTCTTCCTCGCGCCCCATCAGCTTCTGCTCGTGTGCCAGGAGGCCCTCGAGCTTCATCTCGGCTTGCCACCCAGCCTTCCATTGCTGATAAGAGGCGATGAGCTTTGGCTTCACCAGGCGCGCGCCGGCCTTCTTGAGCAGGTTGCGCTGTTTCACACTTGTTGCCCACATGCCGTGCCATGCGGTCCAGCCCATGGCGAGCTTTTGGTTCAGCATTCGCTTGAGTCCCTGCTTGCCAAGGGCCTCGACACGCTTTTCTTTTTCCTGCTCGAGCTGCTCTTGCAACAAACGCTGTGTCTCAGCCACCTGACCTTTGCCGGCAATCATTGCAGTGCGTGCTGCCTGCAGCTCCCCGGAGAGCTTGTCGACCTGCTTTTGAAGCTCTGCCATGAGCTGAGCCTTCTCCCTTGCCTCAGTTTCGAGGCGCTGCTCAGCCGTCATGGCAGCTCTCGACGCCTGCATCGTGCGCCAGTCACGATTCCAGTGGGCGTAAGCTGCACTGAGCTTGGGCTTCGTCATGCGAACCCCAGCTTGCTTGAGCAGGTTGCGCTGGCGACGGTACTCGAACCACACGTCATGCCAAGCAGACCAGCCTAATGTCAACTTTTGATTGAGTAGGCGCTTGAGGCCTTGCGTGCCGAGGGCTTCGATGCGCTTCTCCCTTTCCTTCTCGACCTGCTCTTCCATCACACGTCTCATCTCCGCTTCGTGGCCCTTGCCGGCAAGCATCGCATCGCGCGCAGCCTGGAGCTCAGCCTTGACCTTGTCAAGCTCCTGCTTCAGCTCGAGGGTCATCTTATCACGTTCCTCGATCTCGGCGGCAGCTCGCTCCTCAATCGACATGGACTTGCGCGACTGCCGGACGATGGCCCAGTCATGCCGCCAGTGTTGGTACGACGCGATCAATTTCGGCTTCGTCAGGCGAGCCCCAGCCTTCTTCAGAAGATTCGTCTGCCGACGCTTCTCCTCCCACTTGCCGTGCCACGCCAGCCAGCCCATGGCGAGCTTCTGGTTCATGAGGCGCTTGAGGCCAACCTGACCGAGGTTCGCCACACGCTTGTCCTTTTCCGCTTCAAGATCGGCCTCTAAGCGACGCAGCCGTTCCTCAGCGCCCTGGTGGCTCTCGCCCAGGCGCCGATGGGCAGCCTCGAGCTCCTTTTGCAGCTCGGCCACCTGCATCGCAAGATCCTGCTCCTTTTTCGCCTTGTCAGCAACGATCTGGGCAGCACGTTGTTCCGCCGTCGTCATCTTCAATTTTGCTTCGTTTGCCTTCCAGTCAAGCATCCAGAGCTGGAACGAATGAATGAGCTTCGGCTTGACAAGGCGCGCACCCGCCTTCTTGAGTAGACTGCGCTGCCGCTTGGACTCCGACCACAGGCCGTGCCACGCGGACCAGCCGCGAGTGAGCCCCTGGTTCATCAGGCGTCTCACGCCCATCTCGCCCAGATGTGCGACACGCTTCTCCTTCTCGCGCTCGAGCTCCTCCTCCATCTTTCGCCTGATCTCCGCCTCCTGGCCAAAACTGGCTGCCATGGCCTCGCGGGCAGCCTTGAGCTCCCGGGCTGTCAGACGTGCTTGCTCCTCCGCCGCATCCGCCCGCGTAGTCTCGGCGGCTAAGCGCTCCTCAATCGTCATAGTCTTGTCACGTGTCATTTCGAACGACCACCCACTCTTCCAATTCGAGTAGGCAGCCATCAGCTTGGGTTTTGTGAGGCGAGCACCCGCCTTCTTGAGGAGGTTGCGCTGTCGCCTCGCTTCGGACCAGAGGCTATGCCACGCCGACCAGCCAATCGAAAGCTTCTGGTTCATGAGGCGCTTGAGGCCCATCTTGCCAATGTTTTCGACGCGCTTCTCCTTCTCGCGCTCGAGTTCTTCCTCCATGCGACGCTTGAGATCGTCTTCCAAGCCTTTACCTGACGCCAACGCGTCTCGTGCGTGCTTGAGATCCTTTTGCAGCTGCTGCACCTGAGCTAGCAGCTTCGACTCAAACTCGGCGCGCTCCGCCCTGACGGCGGCATCCTGCTGCTCAGCTATCATGGTCGACTTGATGCGCATCGCATCTTTCCAGTCAGCCGCCCAGTGCTTGTACGAGGCGATGAGCTTTGGTTTGGAAAGGCGCGCGCCCGCCTTCTTAAGAAGGTTGCGCTGCCGGGTCCTTACTGACCATTTGGCATGCCACGCGCTCCAGCCCATCGAGAGCTTCTGGCTCATGAGGCGCTTCAACCCCTGCTGACCGAGCGCCTCGACGCGCTTGGTCTTCTCATCGTCGAGCTTTCGAGACATCTCGAGACGGAGCGATTCCTGGGTGTACTTTTCCTTGTTGAGGATCTCCTGGGCCGCCTTCAACTCTTCTTGTACCTTGAGTAGCTCCGCCTCAAGAGCTCGTCGCGTTTTCACCTCGTGGGCGAGTCGCTGCTCGTGCGTCATGGACGCTTGGGACACCGTAAATGTCTGCCAAGAGTGACGCCAGTGCGTGTAGGCGGCAGTGAGCTTGGGACGTAGCAGTTGGTGGCCTGCCTTCACCAGCAAAGCGCGACGGCGACGGCGATCCTTGCAAAGCTCAACCCATACTGTCCAACCGCGCGCGAGCCCTTTCTTGAGCAGACGGCGGACGCCAACCCCTTGCAAATGTGCGATCCGCTTTTCTTTATCCGCCTCCAGCTGAGCCTCAATTTCGCGTTGCGCCTTTTTGGCAAGCTCAGCAGCCTCCTGCTCGCGAACACGCTGCGCCTCTTGAAGTAGCAGCTCGCGCTCCTCCTGCGCAAACGCCAGCTGCTCTTCAAGCTCGCGGGTGTGGTCGGCGTGCGCCTCCCGTAGCATCTCGGCGGTCTGCTCGCGCTCCCGCTTGAGCGCCGCGATAGCAGCCTCCTGCTCGCCCTCTGCGCGCTTGAGCTCTATCTCCAGTGCCTTGCGCTGGTCCGACAACACCTTCATGTGCTTGCGGTCCTGAGCACGGCGCTCGTCCTTAAGCTGGCGTGCCTCCTCCCGGGCACGCCGGATGTCAACCATGGCTAGCTCCTCACCGGCACGAGCACGCAGCCGCTCCTCGCGCTCCTCAGCCAGCCGGCTCTGCGCGCTGCGGAGGATGCCTGCAGTCATCGTGAGCTCGTGTTGCAGCGCCTCTTCAGCGGGCCTCCGTGGCGGCGCCGGCGTTCGAAGCATCGACTCGTCGGGCATCCACCAGCCAAGGTGGTTGACTGTGGTTATGGGGCGAGAGCCCGAACTCCGGGCCGACAGTGGGCGATGCTTCTGAGCTGGTGCGGACCCCGGGCGGAAGTCTTGCCCGTTCTGCTCACTGCGCGGAGAGTTGGGCGCCTGGGGCTGAGCTCGAGCTGAACTCGGTCGCGCGGGCGGTCCGTTTGAGGCTGGGATGATGCCGCGATTGTAGATGTTCTTCGGGTCCGTCCTCAAGGACGCCATTGGTGGAATTGGTAGGTACTCAGTGGTTGCGCCAGTTTGCTGTGTGACGGCGGTGACGTAGTTATCCATTTGGCTACGACGCGCGAATCGCGACGGTACCGGGCCACTTCCTGGCACTGAGATAGGCGTGAGAGAGTCCTCCACGATAACATCGTGCGGCATCGGTCTCGATGCCATCGTAGCCGGCGACGAGGCTGTTGAGCCGTCTTACCGGGTACTGTACCGACCTTCCGCGCAAGCCGCGTCTGGCTGTTGAGCGGGTCCTGTTGATACCGGTACCGGTAAATACCGGTAAGAAGACACCGGGGGACGTACTAAACAGGGGTAAAAAGTTGCACGCTGAACGCGTCAGGTATGGACGCACTTGGTTTATATACTCGTTAGGTAAAGGCCCTGACGAGTCTCTCCGTCCCGTGCCAGACCCCACTTCAGTGACACATCAGTATTATACTTGTGTGCCACTCTGCCACATCGGGACCTTTGGACCTCGGGACGGTGGCACGCAGACTCGCAGACATAATCGCAGACACGAGGAGCAGTGAATCGAAACGAAATTTGAGTGCAATGAGTCGGGTCAAAAATAGACTTGGGGATGACAATTCACTAAGTATGTTCGACAGATAAATCATTAATATGTTCTGTGTCGGACGTGTAGTATGTTGGTGTGAAGGACGAGGATCGAGGTGTGAGGTGTAAACGTGTGTGGAAAGTGATCCAATTCCAAAAGATCAGAGAAACGAGCGAACGACAGCGCTCTGCGCCTTCATCTCGTCTGTCAGTGTGAGTGACTCATTCAGTACCGTACGAGGTTTCGAGGTTCGTATTATTACCCAGCTGTATCGTGTACTTGGGTCTTGGCGTGGGTCTTGACGGGGACGAGAACGGAACCGAGAGAATAAACAGCTTAACAGGAGAACGGAACCGAGAGAATAAACAGCTTAACAGGAGGTTAACAGCTTGATTAACAGCTTGATTAACAGCTAAAAAACAGCTCTTAATGATGTAATATAGAATACGATAAACGCAGTAGTATTACTCGAGAACGACATGTTCGGGCATATATTTATCTCCGTGGACAAGACTGTATTCCAAGGGGCCAGACACCAGACCTCCAAGCGGAAGGCACGCAGAACGGCCCCCAGAATGTCCCGATTGAGTCTCCTCGAGACGAGAGTTGTAAGTAACGCCTGCGATTCCATCGGCGGTTGTCATCCGTGCCTATTGTAACCAAGCCTAATGTATCAAGCCTTTATATCAAGGATGTGAGACCGCCCTCACGGGCGAGCACGCCGCCGCCACCGATCATTTCCCTTGGGCCTTTGGAGCAGGTTTGCGGACCGGCATGCGCGATGGTCCAGGGGCCGACATCGGGGTGGAATTTACCGCCGGCGGATCCAGGCACAGGGCTGAGCCCTTCGTCGCCTTTGCGGGTGGCACCGGCACGCGCGCCTCGGCCGCTGCGACTCTGGCAGCGGCGGCGTCTGCGTCGGCGGCGCTCGACGCCAAAGCCGCCGCCAAAGCCGCTGCTGTCTGCTTTGGAGCGGCCGCCGCGGCCGCCGCCTGCTTCCTCGCCGCCTCCTTTCGCTCCAGCTCGGCCAGCCGCGCCTCAGCCGCGGCGGTACTAGTCGCGTTGAGAGTGATGCCAAAGTGGCCGTCGCCGCGTGCCTCTCGCCCATTGTCGCGCCCATTGGGATTTGGCCGCGGCTGCTTGCCGACGCCGCCGGCGCTTGCGTCCTTGCCGGCACCTTTGGCGGGCGCCGGCGGCTCCGGCACGGACGGTACGAGCCGCGTCGGCCCTTCGACCTTGCTCGCATCCAACTCGCCCGATTCGGGGTCGATGGCGGCGCACACCATCTCGAACTGCAGCAGCACCTGCTGCGAGAGGTCGTTGAGGGAGCTAATAGCCGACTCCGACTCTGCGGCCAGCTGTAGGTCGAGTGCCTCCTGCGAGAGGCGCATCGCTCCGATGGTCGAGGCAGCGCCCTTGAGTGAGTGCGCCACGCGCCGCAGCTCCGTGTAACGGTCTTGCATCGGCGTCGTTGAGGCGGCGCCTAGCGAGAGTGCCTCGATGAGTCCCTGGATGCGCTCGATCACACCGCGGCCCGAGGCAACAAACTTGGCGCACATTTGGCGCAGGAAGGAGAGATCGCCGCCGAATTGGCGGAGTGCTTGCTGCTCATCGACGACGGGTGTTTCGACGCTTGCTGCTCGTCGACGACGGGTGTTAAGCAACCACCATTCGTCGCTGGCATGCACGTCCACGGCTCCAAACTTGCCACCCGACAGTTTGTGCTGTTGGGGAGTGGCTGGGCTGGTGGGGTGTGTGGGGCCCTTGCCGGTGACCATCTTGTTGCGCGCGATCAGGTCCGAAATATGGAAGAACTGTGAGTTGACACGCTCGATGCGTTCGGAGACGACAGCCATCTGGTCCGACTCAGCCGCCTGCCCAAGGTCACCCACCACCGCCAGGAACGTGTCTGCCACAAGCCGGCACGCCGCGGTGTGGTGGAGCGTGCCGTGCAGCAGCTCCCGCACCATCGCCTCCAGCATCTCCTTGCCATTGTGCACGCAGCTGGCGACAACCGACTTGCATTGCAGCGCATCGGACGCCTCGGGCTCTGCGGCGGGTGATGCCGAAGCGGCCGGCTCGGATTCTGCGGCCGGCGCGTGCGCGGCATCGTCTGTGCCCCCCGGCAGTGGCAAATGGCGTAGTCCGGCGAGGTAGTCGGAGAGCTGGCCAAACTCGGAGGTTGCCTTTAGGAGGAGCTTGTGCGCGGTAGCTGCGTCGCTCCTGGCCGCCAGCCGCAGGTCCTCGGAAAGCTCGGTGAGCGTGTTGTACACGAGCATGCCCCGCACTGAGTAGTTCATGATGATGTTCAGCCGCTGCTGCACCACATCGAGGATGCGATGGATGTCCTCGCCATTGGCCCTTCCCGCGGCCTCGGCCAGCTCGCGCGACAGCTGCTTGAGCTGAACGTTTCCGAGCTTGGTCGCCGTATCCTCCATGCGGCCAGCCTCGCGCTTGATGGCCTTGTAGTCGCCCTTTGTAGCAAGCACTTGCATCCGTTCCACCATCATCTCGCCGCGCTGCACGAACGCCGAGATGGGCCCCGCGACCGCCTTCCGGTCAATCGAAATCTCGGAGCCACTGCCTTCGCCATCACCGCTGAGGCGGCTGTCACTACCGCTGGCACCGCATCCGCCGGCGCCACTGCCACCTCCATCGCCGCTGCCGCCGCCGGCCGCGGCGCCGAGCGCCGCGCTCGAATAGTGCTCAGCGGCCGCACTGTAATTCATCCACTCGTGCATGGTGGGCACCGCAATGTTGTTGCTGCGCCAGGTCACGGTTGGCGTTGCGTTCACACTCGGCGGCGGATGCGGCGGAGCGACGGGCGTCTCAGACAAGTTAGACACGAGGCTGCGCGAGGAGAACCCTCCCCGACTCTGCGGCACCTCCTCGTATGAGAAGGCTCTGGTTCTCTGTCGACTCTTCTCGGCCATCACCCAGGCCTCGACGGCGGCGCGATCGCCCGTGGCAGCCGCCCCTGTCTGCTGTTTGGGGTCGGGTCCCCGTACAATGTACGAGCGCACGCGCTGCGCAGCCACGTCGACAGTCCGAAGCGTCTTCTTGAGCTCTGCCGGCTGGTTCTCGGCGATGGCACGCTCGAGTGTGCCGAGTGCTTCGGTGAGGCCACGCGCACGCAGCATATGGGAAAAGTCAAGCAACGTCTCGAGTTCGTGCGAGAGCTCAGCCATGTCGTCCTGCGCTGCGGCGACTGTCATGCGACCCACCAGCACACCGCTCTTGGCCACGAACTCCTCCTCCATCCGTGAGAGCAGCAGCTCACCCCCGGGGCCTTGGTAGTTGTCGAGCGCGGCTGATCGGTTGAAGGGCTCGTCCACGTGCGCTACATCCTCTAGGCCAGCCGACGCTGAGGGCCGAGCGCCGTCGCCGCTGCCGCCGCCGCTAGCATTGGCCTTCTCTGACGCCTTGGACTTGCGGCGCTCGTCGACTTGTGCGGGAGCGGTCACGCCCTTGCCGCCCTTGGCACCGCCGCCACTACCAGTGCCAGCGCCACTCCCACTGCCGCTACTGCCACTGCCGCCGAAAGTGCCGCCGCCGCTGACGAATTCGCTGACGAAACCGTGCGAGTCCATCGCGCGGCCACCCTTGCCGTTGCTTCCGGCGAGTGTGAGCGCGCGAGACGTCGATGGCAACGAGTTCGCGCAGCGCTGCTGGTCCACGCCGCGCCCAGCAACGCCCGCGTAGCCGCCACTCGGCCGTTCGAGCACTGGCCTCTGGCGCTCGGGCGTCATGCTAGCGCCGCCGCGCTGCTTTGTCTCGAGGGCTCGCTCCTTCTCGTGGTGCCAGTGCAGCCGCATGTGCTTGAGGACGGTGGAGATGAGCACGTCGCGGTTGACGGGCTTGGTGATGTAGTCGGACATACCCGCATTGAGACACTTCTCCTTGTCGCCCGGCATCGCGTATGCGGTGAGCGCGATGATAGGCAGCGTCTCGGTTGTGCGCTGCCCCGTCACCTCAGCCTCCTCAGCGAGCTTCGCGCGGATGCGCCGCGTCGCCTCGTAACCGTCCATGAGTGGCATGTTGCAGTCCATGAGCACTGCGTCGTATGGCTCTCCGCGCTCGCGCGCTGCCTGCCATGCCTCGATCCCTTCGACGCCGTTCATCGCCATGCCGACGGTATGCCCCGCGTTATCGAGCATGCAGCGCACCACCTCGATGTTGAACTCGTTGTCCTCGACCACGAGGACGCGGCCCACGTTCTTGCCAACCATATCGACGGAGATCAGCTCGGTCGAGGCGCGCTGCTCAGCCGCTTGCCGTTGGTGCGCCTCAATCTGGGGCGAGCCCGCTTTACCGACGAGTAAATTGAAGAAGAACTTGGTACCACGCCCGTACTCGGAGACGACGTGGATCTGGCCGCGCATGAGCTCGACGAGCTGCTTGCAGATGGCGAGGCCGAGGCCCACACCGAGAGGGTTCTCGACGCGCTTGTCGCGGATCTTCGAAAAGAGCCCGAAGAGGTGCCGGATGTCCTCCTCCCGGATGCCGATGCCAGTGTCTTCGACCGCCATCTGCAGACGCAAGTGGTTGGCAAATTCCGCCTGCCGCGCGGCGGTCACCACGATGCGCCCCTGCGGCGTGAATTTGACCGCGTTGAAGAGGAGGTTGAGCAGCACCTGGCGCAGCCGCTGCTGATCGCCTACCACGAAGACAGGCAAGGAGTCGTCGATGTCGATCTCGATGCGCACGCGCTTGTTGAGGGCGTTCACCTTGACGATTTCAACGGCCGCATGGAGTACCTCGTGCACGTTGAACACGCGCTGTTCGAGCTCGAGCTTACCCGCCTCAATCTTGGAGATGTCGAGGATGTCATTCACCAGGTTCATTAGGTGCTGCGCGGACATCATCGCATTCTGTGCGTACTTCAGACCCTTAGGGGGCAGATCGAGCTCAAGGGCGAGCTGCAGCATGCCGAGCACGCCGTTGAGTGGCGTGCGCATCTCGTGCGACATCGACGCCATGAACGTACCCTTGGCATCCGAGGCGGCGCGCGCCTTGGCCGCGGCAATCTGCGCCTTCTCGACGTCCTTCTTGCCAGTGATATCCTGCCCTACCATGACGACGCCGACGACCTCGCCCTTAGCCGAATGTCGCGTGGTCGCATTCAGCGAGAGCTCGACGCGCTGCCCGTTACGTGCGTAAAGCGGCAGCTCGAAGTTGGTCGAGTCGATCCCATTCATGGCATGTGTGAGAACCTGCCGCACGGACGCCTTGAACTCCTCCTTGACCGGTCCCGCCTCGACGAGTTGGCAGCCCTTCATCTCCTGCGCCGTGTAGCCAGTGAGTTCGGCCGCCTTCTTGTTCCACTCATTGATGCACCCGCTGGTGTCCACGCCAAGGATAGGCGCGTTGGCCGACTCGATGAGTATCTTGAGATCATTCGCCACGCGCCCGAGCTCCGCCTTTCCTCGGTTCAGCTCAGTGATGTCCTGGCCGACACCCACGACGCCGACGATCTCGTTGTTGGCGTCGCGGCGCGTGGCGGCGTTGAGTAAGATTTCGACGCGCTCCTTCGACTTGGTGTACAGCGGGAACTCAAAGTTGGCCGTTTCCTTGCCACGCAGCGCATTGTCGAGCACCTCGACCACAGAAGCACGGTCCTCCGGTTGAATGAAATCCTCGAGCCGACGCCCGACGACTTCCCACTTGGTTCGGCCAGTGATCTGGGTGGCCTTGCGATTCCACTCGGTGATGAGCGACATCGCGTTGATGCCGAAGATGGGTGCATTCGCGCAGTCGATGAGCCGCTTCAGGTCGTGCACCTCCTGAGACGCCGCGGCCGCGCGTCCCAGCAATGAGGTCACGTCGACGCCCACCGCGAGGACACCTTCCCGCGGTAGGCTTGTGCCTGCAATTCCTGCCGCGCCGACGCTCGAGACGGAGCTGGAGGCGGCCGCCGCGTCGGACGTCTCCGCGCTCGGTGGTAGCGCAAAGTTGGAGAGACGTACTTGCAGATCGAGTAGCCGCCCGTCGGCCGTCTGCAGCCTCACGGCACTGTCCGCGGCGCGCGAGCGGACGAGGCAGTCGTGGACGTGCTTTCGAGTGTCCTCAGGCACAAGCACGTCGACGAGACGCTTGCCGCGTACCGCGTCTACGGGCCAGCCCGTTAGCTGCTGAATGGCTGCATTCCAGCCGTGCACGACGCCCGTGGCGTCGCACACAAATGCAGGCGCCGGGAGCGCGTCCAGGTTGATGGCGAAACCAGCGCCACCACTGTTGCTGCCAGTGCCGAAATGTGTCTCAGTGAGAGTGACGCGTTGCGGGCTTGCCCCAACATGGCCGGCCAGAGGTTGGCTGGGAGGTGAGCTGCTCTTTGAACCAGGCGGCGCATCAGTGGTGCTTCCACTGCCGGATCCGAGCCGGCCGCCGCCCTCGCCGCTGCCAGTGGCCGTACCACCGCCTGTCCCCTTGGTGCGCGCTGCAGGCACAGGAGGCGTCGACATCTCTTGCGAGTATGCCTCGTAGACGCTGACTTTGCTAGTCGGGGGAAGCGTTGGCAGCGGTGGCGGCGAGCCGAGTGGCGCGTCGAAGCTGGAGCCGAAGCTGGACATGGGTGTCGGAGTCCCGCTCAGCCCGAGATCACTCTTCAGCTGCGAGAGCAGCGCGAGCTTCGACCCCGCCGCCTGCAGCATGTCGTCGACATGCTCACTCGACTGTGCGGCGAGCGCAGCCTTCCGCTCGGCGACGCGCTCATTTGGGACTGTCGTAAACAGCAGAGTCACGTCGGGCGGCAGCTGCAGCCCTTTTATAAAGGTGAGCAATTCCTGATACTGCTGCGACGGGAAGCTCTTGGACGAGACGAGCATGACCTCGCTCGCGGGTTTGCGCCGCGCCTCCGAGGCCGAGAGGCGACGGTGCGCTGCCGCCGCCGCGCGCGAGAGATGTGGCTTGTTCTTGTCCGCCTCCATCACCCTTCCAGCACCCTTCCAGCGTCAAGAGTCTTGGACTCCTTGGTGCGCACACGCGAGCGTGAAGTTGGCTCGTACGTTACGTTTCGTCAGTCTTGACGCACGCGCCATGTTCTTGCGGGGCACACACACGTTTGAATTGCCTAGCTAGAAGGTCCGATCCTGTTGAAGGCAACGAAGATTGCACTAGTCGCACGAGAGTACCCGGTACAATGAATGTGCTGTGCTGCTCACATACTGGTAGAGCACTCGTGTACATGTAACTCGTGGGGAGCGGGAGCACGATCGCCACGAGAGAGAGACAGTTGTAACTTACCAAGCTACCTACACGATCGCCACGACGGTACATTAGGTTTACTCTGTACATGTACTCAAGTCAAGTCAAGTCACCCTCTCACCTTGAGAGCTTCGCCCGGTGCGGCGCCTTTTCGGAGGGGTGTGCAGCTCAGCGATCAACACAGCGCCTCTGTGAGCTACACTTCTTGAAGAGGCACTGGAAGTGGACGCCAAGCGGGGTGGAAGCTTTCACTATACGCATCACCGAGGAGCTTCGAATCGGTCTGGGACGCTCCGGGGAGAGCACATTTGTCTCCGTTTCGATCGTTGTCCAATCCTGGCGACCGTGAGCAACGTTTTCCAAAGCCTGCTGCCACAGCAAGTCGCGCACTTGTCCGTGCACAATGCTGGCCATCGTCGGCACCTTCCTCGCCATCGTCGACGCTCGACCGCGCGCCATCCTCACTACGGACGTTGAGGGCGACCCGTTCGCACATCGCGATCCCTACCTGAACCTAACCAGCGACGAGCTCCACGCTCACTGGTCGGGTAACGAGGATCTCTACCATGAGGATGATCTCGGCCATGCTCTCCGCGGGAGGGCACACACATTGGCGGAGCGGCTCGCGATGCTTGACGCGCTGCACGAAACGACGTACGTGGACGTGCGCCTCGCTGGCTTTGCGGGCGATGGCGAGCACGAGATTCATCTCGATGAGGACAAGGTGCAGCGTCTGCTTGATGCCACGCTGCACGAGGAGCCGCAGTTCGTGGTTCATCCGCCAGCGTCGTCGGCCTCGCACGAGCTACCCGTGCGCCGGCGATTCTTGTTTCGTGTGACCTCAGCGGCGCCGGCCCTCGCTCCGAGCATCGCCACCGCCATCGAATCTCACATTGCGAGCGGCGGAAGCCCCGACGCCGTGCCGCTCGGTGTAGTCGACGGGCTCGTTCGCGACGACTACATGCACCAGCGCGGCTCGCACGTTACGCTGTACCTGCTCAGTCCGCGCGCGCCACGCCGTGAGCCCACAGAGTTCGAGATGTTGCAGGCGAGTGGCGGCGCCTCCTTCGGCGCGACGCCGGACGCAAACTCAAGCAGCATCGCAAGCAAGTGGTGGCATAAGGTCCGCTATGCGTACATGGACGGTGGCATCGGCAATGCGACGGCACTCGAGAGCGGCGGCGGTGGTGGCGGCGGCGGCATGTGCCCGGTAGCGCGCTGGGTGGGGCGAGAGCGCTATATGTGGGTCGACTTGTCTGCAGGCCCTGTCAGCTATGGGCCGGCGACGGCCGCCGATGACGTGGTCACTGATCACTCGCTGCCGTCGATCCTGCAGCTCTCGCGCCGCTTTAGCGAGCGTGCAGAGTTGAGCAAGCACCTCGCCGTCGAGTTGGCCGCTCTCACCTTGAACACCGCGCGGATGTTACTCGCGCCGCCGGTGAGTCAGCTGCAGCCTCCACCGCCCTCGGTGCTCACGACGACGCCCTCAGCGCTCACGACGACGCCCTCAGCGCTCACGATCGTGGCGCTGCGCATCAGCGATCGCGCGGATGCGGCGGTGGGCAGTTCGGCCATGGCGCGCTCCGCACTGAACGAGGCGGAGCTAGCGGACGATCGCGCCTGGGAGGCGGAGCTCGAAAACCTCAAGACGGAGCTGCGGCCGCTGGCAGCGCACGGGCAGACTCTCAACATCGAGACCGTTGACACATCACTCGAGGATTGCCATCTGTGCGCGGCGGCACTGTCGACGGCGATGAAGGCGGGCGCGAACTTCGTGCCGGCGCCCCTCGCGGTCACGGGCATCGCCGGCGCCGTCTCCGGTCAGGTGCTCGGCCACGTAAGGGCGCATGACGTGATCGACAGCAGATTGCTCGCGTCATCAATCCGCGCCGGCCTAACCGTCTCGCCACGTGAACTGAAGGAGGCGATGCCGCAAGGGCGCACGGGGGCATCGACGCAGCTGCCGATCCGTGCGGCCCGCCCGAATGAGAGGCTTCTACCCGTCGTCGTGTACTCGCTCGCAGCGGCCGAGCCAGTGCTCCTCGATGGACGCCACGTGGCTCTCCCCTTCAGTGAACTTGTGCTTGCAGTGCAGACCCGCACGCCTTCGGGCGCTGGGACGGTCAGTTCTTCTGTCCCGGCCGTGCCGCCGCCGCCGCCGCCATCGTTGCTCTTGGACGAGCAGTGCCAAGGCATGGCCATCTCCCTGCACGCAAACTCGCTCGCAAGGCCGCTGCTCTCGGCACTCCTTCAGAGCGGATGGGGCATCGTGCCTACCGGTACAACCTGGAGTGCCGCGCACAATTCGACCGTTACTCGGCTGCTGTGGTCGTCGGCGCACACGCCGCACGGGCCGTACTCGACGCGGGCCACGCTCAGCTATGCGCAGCGCGACGCGGCCAAGCGCGCGCCCTTGTATGCGCGTATTACCGAGGCCTTCGCTGAGGTTCGCCAGCTGGCCGCACATTTTAGCGAGTTTGGCAAGACAGTCGATGAGGTGCTCCGCCCGGCCGAACATCTGACCTTCCTGCGCCGGCTCAACTTGCTCGCCTACAAGTTGCAGCGCGTGCGCTCCTTCCTCTCGCTCCACAATTTTAGGCACGCGCAGTACTACGTGCTCTCTACGAGGCACGACCTGCGCGCGATGCGCACCGTGCTCGAGCAGGCGGGTGCGATGCTTAAAGCCGGGCTCGTCTGTGACGTGTGAACGATCCGATCGTATGTAACGGTCGTCGATTACGGTCCGGTCGAGGGTCGTATATAATACATGGCGCGTATACCGCAGGTCGTACGAGATGCCCTTTCATCTTACTTTCATCCAAATGCCCACTCAATAATATAGACAGAGACTCTCTGCAGATCGCTTAAACCGAGAAGCATTGATAGTCACCACCCCACTCGAGCACGGCGAGGGGGATGTCAGCGCGCAGCTGCGTGGCGGAGGCCACCGGCCACTTCGGGCGCGTGCTCCAAACGGCGTTCGACTCGCTGCCAGGCGGTTCCGTCGTCCAAGCCCACACGTGCGCTACCGCTGCGTATGACTCTCGGCAGCCCGGCTGCGCCGAGAACTCGCCTGCGGCATTGGGCGTCATGATGGGCGCCCCGAAACTCTGCTGCGGCGCGGCTAGTAGAACCTCGAGGTGCCGTCGGCCGTCGCGTGACGTGGCGTTGACGAAGAGGGTGCCCTCACACGGTCGTCGGACGTCAAAGACACGGTCGAGGTCTGTCGTACGAAAGTCCCATCGAAGCGCTTGGTGTGGCCCAGCGCGCAGCCCGATGACGTACGACGCCGTCGTGAGTGGGCCGATGACGAAACGGCCGCCCGTTAATACCAAAAAGGCGCGCCCCGCGGGCGCACTGGCCTGCGCCCAGGCCCAGCCGGTAGGGAATGAGGCCCCATAGTTGCGCTCCACGTGCGTCAGAGCACGGCCGCCGAGGTGCCGAGCTCGCACGCCGCTGTGCCAAACGGCATACGTGGACGGCGAGCCGAAGCTGTGAACAAAGTAGTGGCATGGCAGCAAGCCCGTACGGCCTAGCCAGCCCTCAGGTCCGTCATGATCAGGGCGCAACTCGCTCCACGGGACGCGAGCGCTGCCACTCAGGTTCGCGACGAGCCGCACGCCGCCCATGAAGCGCACATCGAGCTCGGTGACGAGATCGGAGACGCGCATGCCGCCATGGCGCGCCGACCACCACGAGACGCGCGGGCCATGCCCGTGCTCGCCGCCGCCGCCGCCGAGGACGACCTCGTTCCCGTCGAGAAGCACGCTGCGGCTCACCTCGGCGCCACGGCCATCTCGATACGCGAGCACGAGCAGGTGCTCGTCAAAGGCCGTTGGCTGGTCACGTGACCTGCGCTGCTCACGCCGCCGCACCGAGCCAAAGATGACGGCAATTGTCGCGCGGCTGGCATGGTCGGTCATACGAAAGAACCACCCCTCAAACCAAGGACGCCGCCATTGGACCCACGGCCGAGGCTCCATTGGCAGCAGCGCGGTCGCTAGGAGCGAGGAGGAGAGTGCATGAAGTCGGCGGCCGGCGTTCAATGTGAACTGCGGAGCAGGGCGAGTGGAATCCTTTGATTGTGGACGGCGGCCCTTGAGCAGAGATTTGACGAGCTTGAACGACACCTGCGGTGGGCGTAGCCACGCGAGTCCCTTGTTGCGCGATGTCGAGTCGCGCATGACGAAGCCAAAAAATCAAGTCCCAAGACCAGAGCGAGCATACCCGTACACAACCAGGGGGTCCGGAGTAGGTCCGGAGGTTGCGCGTTGTGTAGTTCATGCTTGACTTGACTTGCCTTGAAAACCATTCCCTATTTTCGAGCATGGATAAGCTCCAGTCCATCGCTCTCATCGACCCGGACGAGGCCGTGCTCTTCTTGTTCGCCCTTCTACCATTATTGAGCTTGTTAGTGGAGGTCATTTGGCCGCGAGGGGTGGTCGCCAACGATTTCGAACAAGGCGTGCCATCTCGGCTGTGCTCATGCGTTCGTGCGTCCGATGATGTTCACGATGCAAGCGCGCTCGACGACATGCTCGCTGAGAGACGGTGGGAGGCCGCCAAGCTGCAGGCGCAGCTCGCGGTTCGCCAGCATGACGCAGAGCAGAATGCGCAGGCGCTGCTGGGAGCCGTGCACGCGCTACGGGCATGCAGCATGCAGGGAAGCAGGGCACATCACGCCGAGCGACTGGGCGAGCTCGAGGAGCTTGCCGTCGCCGCATCCGCCGCGCTACGTTGCGTGCGCGACGAGCGCCTCCAGTCGGAGCGACGGCGAGACGAGAGGCGTGTGGAGGAGCGCCTGCGCGAGGCCGAGGAGCGCGAGTCGAAGCGACAAGCGGAGAATGCCGCGCTCCATGCGGAGCTGGCGGAGGCAGAGGCCGCCCGGGCACGTTTGCTCGAGGACCTTGCCTATATGCAAGCGTGGGTGCGCCAAAAGGAGGAGGAAGACCTGAAGCTCAAGCAAGCCGCACCGCCACCCGCGCCGCCACCAGCTGAGACGCCGGAGACGCTTTGGGCGGCGGCGGCGGCGGCGCTTGAGTCGAGCGCGCCCCGCTCGGTGAGTCTTTCTCATGCCGAGCTGACGCTCGTGAAGAGCAGCAGCACCAGTGGCGGCAGCTCTCTCCTGAAGCGTGGTGTGCCCCAGTCGCTGAGCACGTCGATGCTCTGGCGCACGGCGAAGCTCGCGCGCATCGCTGAGGCTGGTCATGGCTTCGTGCTGGGCGAGGGCGTCGAGGCAAAGGCGGTGACCGATGCGCTCGGAACGGCGCTTTGCACCCTGGAGCACTCGATCGAAGAGGAGGTGTGCGCTTGGGACTATCGCGAGTGGAACTACGTGGCGGCGATGGCGGCGCACACGAGCACGGTCGAACTCAATGGTAGTGTGGCCAAGGCGCTAGGCGGCGCACAAGCAGGTACTGTGCTCCAACACGACGCTGGCCACGCAGGCATGACCCTCAAAGACTTTTGCGCCGCGCCCGAGGCGACGCGCGCGGAGCTGAGTGAGGCGGAGGTGCTCGCTTTGCGACTGCTCACGGGACGTCTCGGCCTCGTGCTCCAGACGAGCCTCCTGCACAGCAGTTCCTCATCGCTTGCTCGCTGGGCAACCACGCTGGCGTGCGCCGTCTCGGCGACCCTCAAGCTCATCCGAACTCAGTCGAAGAGCGACGGGCCGCATGCGTTTGTGCCGCTGACAGATGTGAGCGCCGCCCCGCCCGCATGGCCTGTGGCTGCGGGCGTGCTCTCGCGCGCCTTTGTGTGGGCTTCTTCTGATCCTTGGACTGCGCGCGAGGCGCTCCAAGAGAGCGGTCCACGAGCACTCCTCCTGCTCACCGGCGGGGCGGCAGGTGCGGCCGACGTCGGCTGGGTCTCTCAGTTCCCGCAGCAGTGCTCGCTCTTGCTCCCGCCGGGCTCGCGTCTCCGACCGAAAGCGAGCACTGCCTTGCTCCCTCCAGTCGCCAAGACGCGCGGCGTTCGGTGTGTGGAGGCGGCGCTCGAGCCGTACTCGCAGACCATCCCGTACTCAGTGGGCTTTCACAGCCAGTCGCCCACGATGGCGCTCACGACGGGCTCGAGCGTCCCGGGCGCCGCGGCCGCGATCGCGTGGGCATGCGATACGTTTGGGCTGAGTGCGGAGCAGCTCAAGGCACAGCAGTCGCTCACGCTACCCGCCGGCACGACGCTGTTCGCCGAGGGCGCTGGCGCTCTGGGAACGCTGTGCGCCCGCTGCTCGCGTGAGGCATGCCCTAACCTCGAGGAGGTCTGCTTGCGCGACGCTCGCCTAGCGCCCAACGCGCTGCGCCGCCTAGTGGAGGCGCTCACGGCAGGCGCTCACGGCAGTGCAGTGGTGCACTACACAGGGCACGAGCTGGCGCTGGATTTGTCTAGATTTGTCACATCAGATGCGTCCGAAGTGGGCGAACTGATGGCGTCCCTCATCGAGAAGGCGCCGAGCATCACCGACCTCGACCTCGGAGGTCACCCTCTCGGCACCGCCGGCCTGACGGCCATAGCGCGCGTGCTCGCCAAAAATACATCCCTCGCATACTTAGGCCTTGCCGCCACCCAGCTGGGCACGGACGCGGCCAAAAAGCTCGGGACGGCGCTCCGTCAGAATGGCGACCTGCTGCTGCTCGATGTGCGCCATAACAATCTGAGCAAAGAGGCGCAGCGCGTGCTCATCAAATCATCCGCCGCGCGCCCGCGCTCGTCCACGGGCGACCATGAGACCCTCGAGCTCCGCCTCGAGCCAAACGCACCGCTACTGGCGGCTGAGCTCGTCGCGCACACGCCTCGCGACCATGAGCGCGCCCTCACCCGCGCCGCGACGAAGAAGGCGTCCTTCGCTCGCGCCGCGAGCGGGTGGCGGTCTGGAGCGTAGATGAGCGTAGATTACATGTTCATGATCATGAATATCAGGTACGACGAAATCGATAGATCAGAATTACCGAAACACGAGTCGTCATACTGTACCCGGTACCCGTAGTTCATTCCCGCGAACGAGCCGTTCTTCGTTCACGCGACAACTTAGTTCACGCCTCGTCGTGCCGCGTCCGTGTGTGTGGACTTCTTGGATGTCAGAATTGCTCGACCTGCTGGTCATCGGCGCCGGCCCCCACGCCCTCTCCCTGCTCACGCGCTTGATCACCGACGATCCCGACCTGCTCACCGAACGGGAACGCGTCCATATCATGCACAAGGCAGGATCACGCGCCCGCTCACACGATGAGGTCAAGAAGGAGCTGAAGAAAAGGTACCGCGCCGCAGAGGCGCTGCCGCGGACGCTTGTGGTTGACACGCACGGGCGTTGGATGGCTCAGTGGGCTTCAGATTTTGAGGCGCTCGACATTGAGCATACACGCTCGAATGCCGACCTGCACCCTTGCCCCTTTGACTTCCAATCGCTGCGCGTGTGGGCTGCAACACAGAGACGCGAGGACGAGATGTACCCCATGCGCCACATTGACCGCGACGCCGCCCGCAAGCGCGGCTACGGCGGGCCCTTCCTCCTGCCTGGCACGCACCTCTTCCTCGATTTTTGTGCGGAGCTGGTTGAGCGGTACGAGCTCGCGCCGCTCGTGACGCAGGGCACTGTGGCAGAGGTGCGACTCATCGAGCCGTCGGCGGAGCAGCCCGAGCGCCTCTTTGGCGTGCATCTCGCCGACGGGCGCCTGCTCCGTGCGCGGCGGGTCGTGTGTGCGATGGGGCCTGGTCCTGCGTTCCAAGGCATGCGAAAGACGCTGCCCTGGTGGGCGGATGAGTTGGGAGCGGAGCTGGCTGCAACATCCGATGTGCACGCACGCCGAAGGCCGGCGGCGCTGCCATCCTCGTCGCCCCAAGCCCCGGTGCCCCCTTCGCCGCCGCCCCTCGGCTCAGCCGCAGACCAGCTCGGCGCTGCCGCCGTGGACGCGCAGCCGTCTGCCGTCGCCGCCACCAGCGCGAGCCTGTCGGACGCGGCGTCCGACGGCCTGCCGCCCGCGCCCACCTCGGCACACGTGCCCAAGACGGCGTCCGACGGCCTACCGCCCGCGCCGCGCCCACAGCAGGCGATGAATCTCGCTGCTACCGAGGCCTTCGCTGCGGCCGTCGCAGGCGGCGCGACCAAGGATGCTGCTCGGGAGAGCGCACGCGCGGCGGGGCGAGCAGCGTACCGCTCCGCCCAGGCGGCGTGGAAGCACCAGACGCGCGCCGCCGCCGATGCTACTGTTGCCACGGAGGGGGGGATGGGAGAGGCTCGCGGCGATGACGCGGAGGATGGCGGCGGTGGCGGCGACACGATCGCACAGCAGCAGGCTAAGCTTGCTGAGCTGCGGAGGAAGGTGGCTGCGGGCGAGAAGCTCTCTGGCAAGATGAAGCGCGTCCTCAAGAAACTTGAGGAGGCGGAGGTTCGCTGGAAGGCGTACGAAGCAGCGAGTGGTGCCGCCGGTGGTGACGCGGAGGGCGGCGAAGAGGGGGACGAGGGCGAGGCTGGCGGCGACGACGCCACAGGTTCTGCTGCCAGTGCCGCCACCCCGGACCACGCCGCAGACGTACACCTGTCGGCAAGCGACTCCGTCTGCATGCCGCCTGACGCCTGCGCGCGCGAAGTGCCGCCGTCGGCGAGGTTGCAGCACTCCTCCAATCTGACGGATTGGCTCCGCGCATCGGACACGCATACGCTTCTGCGCGGTCGGCGTGTGCTCGTCGTGGGTGGTGGCCAGACAAGTGCGCACCTCGCCCTCCTCGCGTTACGTCGAGGCGCCACGGTGACGCTCACCCGCCCGCCTCCGAGGATCTCTGAGTGCCTCCGACGGCTTCCGATGGCCTCTGAGTGCCTCCAATGTGCATTCGCTGTTGGCAGGTGACACTCGCCTCGCGCCGGCGCGTTCAGTGCAAGCCGTACGACATCGACCTCGAGCTCGTGGGTGATCGACGAGCTGAGGTGCTTCAAAAGTTTGGGAGGCTTGAGGCACCGCGCGAGCGGCTGAAGTTCATCGCGGCGCTCCGGGGCGGTGGCTCGATGTCACCCGACATGCGCGGCTATCTGAACGAGTTTGAAGCCGAGGCTGCTGGTGCGATCCAACAAGCAATGAAACCCGACTATGTTACTTTTGACCTACAACAGAAAGAGCGCGCGGATGACGTGCGCTTCACTCACCTCCAAGGGGTGGAAGTGAGTGAGGCGCACTGGGTACCAGCCCCCGCGTTGGGGCCTGCTGGCAGCGACGAGGGCGCGGACACATCAGTGGGCGAGGTGCAAGTGCGCTTCAGCAGACCAGACCTTGCAGAGGAGGGCGAGAGCGCCGCGTTCGACTTTGTGTGGCTCGCCACAGGGGGCAACCTCGACCTGAATCTTGTGCCTTTGCTCGCGTCCTTCCAGGCGCAGCGGCCCATCTCCACCGTGGGAGGGCTGCCCGTCCTCCAGCCCGACCTCTCGTGGGACGCTGGAGTGTCGCTGTACGTGATGGGGGCCTTTGCGCAGCTTCAGCTGGGTGCAGACGCCCTCAACCTCGCAGGTGCGCGCTCGGGGAGCGTGCTCGTGGCGAGGGCGCTGCTCGGTGCGGCGGCAGCGGCCGAGGCGACGGCTGAGGCAACGGCCGAGGCGACGGTCTAGACGGTCCGGTCGACGGCCGAGACGACGCCTGTGTTTAACGTGGCGCAGCGTCGCTGCTTGGGAGCCGGGCGGACGGCGGAGATTTCGTGATGTCATCGATGATGTCATACAAGGGGCATCGGGGCTGTGGAAATTTGTTACTTTTAGTTTTACTTGTTTCTGAACCGGAATTTGTGTATCTAGCTCGCTCGATTGTATATAAACCGTATCGCACGGCAATCGCGAATCGGGCCGTCGCGTTCCGTATTCCTATTCGATTGCGCTATATACGTATACCGAAAACCCAACCGCGTGCCCGTTCTACGTTGTACGTATCCGGTGCAGTGAACTCCAGTGCCACAGCGCACCAATCTTCTTCCTCCTTGGCTTGCTCCTTGGTAGGCATTCGTGAGCCCCCCCCCTAAATTCATTATCATTTTTCTTCGAAGTGTTTCTGGAGCAAGTGCAATAAGAAGTGCTGCTCCAGCTGTTAAGGCTCCTGCCGAATAACTCGCACTTGCTGCTCCTAATGCCAAAGAAGCTGAAACGGCAATAGCTCCAGTAACTGCTCCAGATAAAGCACCAGCACCGGCCTGATTAAATCCGTTTGTAAGTAAGAAATCCTGAATATATCTACTGCCAGCAGGAACTCAGTGGAACTAAATAAGAGCTCCGAACCCCCCGGCGAAACTTTTCCGCACTTGGTCGCAAACCGAAATTGAACTCCAGAAAAGGGAGTCCCGCGACTTTTCGAATGACGATG
>JWZX01002774.1:0-26721 GCA_001275005.1 Chrysochromulina tobinii
GCTCCCAGCAGCCCGTGATCCGGTAGAGAGCTCCAGATTGGGTAGCCCAGAAGCACGTGTAGCTATGGTTGTCCAGCATGCCAATGGTCTCGCGGAGCAAATGGCTTCGCCAAGCGCCTTGGCTGTGAACCTCAAACTGCAAAAACCCCACACTCCCTGACGCGAGCAGCTGCGTCGACCCAAGTAGCACCTCAGGATCATTGCCCTCCGTGTCTACCGTGAGCACAGTGGGTGTGAATCCACTCATGTGTGAGCGAACGAGATCATCTGCGGTGACGGCTTCCACCTGCGCCACCTGCGTGTCAGGTATGCCCGGTCGCGAGCCGAGTCCGATGTGCTCTACTCCAAATAGATCCCAGTTCGGAAACGGCACCGTGCCACTTGCCATCTTTTGAGTCGGGGAAACGGCTGCGGCTGCGATCGTCGTCATGTAGCTGCTCCACGGCGCGGCTCTGACAGCTGCTCCAAGGACGCGGGAGTTTGCTGGCAGGGCCTCGACACAAAACACGTGGGCTCGCACCGCACTTTGCCGTGCGAGCGGATACTCGCCGATGCATGCACTCGACGTGCCGATTTTGCGCACCGACGCTAACACCGACGCGTCGACTTTGCCAGTAATATGCCGAAGCAACTCTGCACGCCAAGCGGATGCATTCAGGGTATCGTCACCGGATAGCAGCCGGGCCCATCCCGCACAGTCGTCGCCTTTGTTGCCACCGATCACGAGTGCCGCACTGCCCGCAGGCAGACAATGTCTGCCTGCACCACCAGCTTCTTTCCGCAAGGAGATGGCAGCGAACTGCTGCAGGGCTGCTGCGCCTATGCACTGCGTCGTGCGAGGGCCACCCTGCGCCCAGAAGGCGGCGGAGGTCTGCGAACACACGTCGTCGGACATGCACCCGGGAGAAAGGCCCGGCCGCGTCTCGAAGACGCTTTCTGACGTTTTCTGCGCGGCCAAGGCGCTTACTGCGGCCGTGCCGCGCGCTTACGGTATTACGGTACTGTACCGTGGCTCCCCCCGGAGTCTTTTTACCGGCTCCCCCCGGTGTCTTTTTACCGGTAAAAAGACACCGGGGGAGCCGGGACACACACAAAGACCGGTACACGGGACACGGACAGTACCGTTCTCGTTAACAACTCACGTTCACGTTAAATCCGGCTTCGGCTCGAATGTCAACCACACGGTACCGGGTACCGGTGTGTCCCGGCTCCCCCTGGTGTCTTTTTCCCTACCGGTACCTTGTTTGAACATTTCTTACCGGTACCGGTAGCCGGCTTCCCCGGTGTCTTTTTGCCGGTGAAGTACAACCCGGCACTGGAAAACTTCAGCTCCTGTACCGGTACTGTCGTCTGTGCGGTCCGTGTGCCTTTGTGCGTCCGCGTGTCCCGTGTGTGTCCCGGCTCCCCCCATTTGGCTCCCGCGCTCCCCCCGGTGTCCTATAGTTCCTTTTGTACTGTACCGGTAAAAAGACACCGGGGGAGCCTGTACCGGTACCGGAACAACCGCCCCCTTGCGGTACCCGTCTGTGTGGTCCGTGTGCCTTCGTGCGTCAGCGTGTCCCGTGTGTCCCGTGTGTGTCCCGGCTCCCCCCAGTGTCTTCGGTCAACTAGGTCCATGGCAATGGATTGCCTCTTCTGCATGCCTCTTCGCGCCCGAATCGCCCGTGCACCATGGTGTGAAAGTACCGAAATCACCGACTCCGGGTTCGCGCATACCCCCATACCCTAAAAAGCGGCCTGCGGCCGCCTGCTGGAGCATACCCCCATACCAAAATTTCGGTCAGACGATCATACCCTGACCCCCACCTACATTCGGAATCCTGTGGGGTTTTCTTCTTCCTGGCTGGTGGGCGCGCGTCAGGGTCATCGGGGAATGACGCCCGCGCATGGGCGCACTCCGGCTCCCCGGTGTCTCGTTCCGCGCGACCTGGTGCTCCGCTGCTACCGCCCGTAGGTCCTAATTACGAGTCATGTACGACATGTACCGATTACCGGTACCGGTGTGTCCTGGCTCCCCCGGTGTCAATTTGTGCCCTTCTCCACTTGGGCCCTGGCGTGTGGCTGCCATCATGGTGGCTGCCACGTGCTGAAGGAGCTGCTGTCGGCTTCCCATCGTTGCGATCCAGGCCTCCTCGGCCTCGCGCTCCGCCCTCGTTGCCGCTTCGGACTCGGCTGCCTACCGAGATGGCTCGAGCGTGATGCGCCGCTCCTTGGCGACCATCTCTTGGATCTCATCGTCATAGCTGTGTGCACTCTCGGCCCTCTCGCGGCGAGTACGCCCGCCTCGTTCCGATCGCTGCGGGATCTTCTCCTCCTTCGCGCGCAGTGATGCGAGCTTGGCCGCCTCCTCGGTCTCCCGCTCCGCCCTCAAAGCCGCGTCGATCTCAGCAAGCTTTGCCAGCCTAATTGCCTCCCCCGGCTTGAGCCGTCGCTCCTCCGCCTCGTCAGCCAGGGGAGACGCCATAGCGGGCGCCTCGCACACGTCCCAGCTGCTGCTACTGTTGCTTCTGCTCAGTTCGTTCCAGAACTTCATGCGCGGCGGCGGCATTGGCGCGCCGCCAGAGGTTGCGCCGATGAGGTTCGGCGACCTCCCGGGAATCAATATGCTGACCCTTTTTAGTCAACTTTGCTGCACGGTATCCATCAGGGGGATGCGGGAGAACCCAATGGGGGGGTCTCTCCGACGTTTGGGGGGAAGGGGATTCCCAGGGTAAGCCTGTTAGGCACTTTGTTATGCCGCCCGCGCGCGCGACATTCCGCAACGAAGGTTCTCGAACTGCCAGGATCGTATGTCGCCAGTGCACCCCGCCAAAGTCCATGGTCTCTCTGGGTTCGAGAGCACCCCTGGACCTCGGAATCAGCCAAAACGACGGCTACGACATCCCCGTGCGCCACCAGCGGACGACCAATACCCATATCCTGCCCAATGGCATAGGTAACATAGAGATGGAAGGTCGTGATGGCAAACGCCGGACTCTGCATCAGCTGATGCGGGAGCGGCCATCGGAGCAGGTCATGGACGTCATCTGTGGTTCACTCGACCTCATGCCGTTGGGCATCATACCCACCGCAGCGGAGGTACGACGAACAAAGTACCTCCGCTCTGCCTCACCTTACCAGCAGCCAGCCTCGCCTCCGCCGCCGCCGCTTCGTGGACACGCCCCAACAGGCCACCCATACCTCGTTCAGCTGCCCGCGTCGCGCCCTGTCACGCGTGCTGAGGCCCTGAGCTTTGGCGCCTTGGCAAAGACGGGCGCCTTGAGCGCTCGTGCGCCGGTCCGGGATGACGACGCCCTCGGCGGCCCTGATGTGCCACCTGCACCGCTCTCTGCGCGAGCGTCTCTCGCAACTCCTGCCCTCGGCGCACGCCCCGGCCTGGGCTTGCCGCTGATTCTCGAGCCGCTCTCGTCCATGAGTGCAGCGGAGGTCGCAAAGGTTGCCAAGGCCGAAGCCGTGCGGCGCGAGCAGGAGATCGATGCAGCCACCGAGGCCGTCAATGCAGCTGTGGCTGCAGCCAACCTCGCCGCTGCGAAAGCCGCCGCCGCCAGCGCCTTGACGCCGGCCGTCGGGCAGCTGCCCCGGTCGGCACCGACGCCTTCGCGAGCCCTTGCGAGCCGCCACAGCCTACGACCGCGCGCACCGCCGCAGATGGGCGTGGGCAGTGCCGCAGCCAACCAGCTGACGCGGCTGAAGCCCCTCAGCCGCGCTTCCCAGCGTCCATTCGAACGCCCAACGACAGTGCCGTCGCCGCGTGTGAGTCGAGGCGTACCGATAGCTGCGCAGGAGGGCCCCACCCCTTCCTGGGGCGAGACGGAAGCTCGCACTGCGCTGGATGCGCGTCCGCACCCAAATTTGGAGGCGCGTCGACCGGAAATGGAAGCCCGGGCGTCGCGCTTCACGCTCCCGGCGGCAGACGCGGCGGCGCCTGCAATGACGCCTGCAGTGCCTGCAACATTGCCTGCCGAGTTGCCCACCCAGCCTTCGCGCCTGAGCGGGACGCAAGACAAGACAAGGCAGGACGTGTCCTGGTCGGCTTCGGCCCTCGCGCCTGCACCCGACCCGACGGTGGGAGTGCTCAACATGGCGCGAGTGAGCGACGACGTCGACGGTGGCGACCAAGCCGCCAGCGCCGAGGCACTCGAGGCTGCACACGACGAGGCAGGACAGAATGAGGGGTTCATGGCGGTCGCTGAGGTCGCGATGCCACCAATCGCCGCGACCGCGACCGCTGCAGTTGGCCGCAGCACTGGCCCGACGAGCTCCTCCTTGAGCGATGGCGCGTTGCCAGCGGATCCGTGGCCCACACGAGGAGCCGCGCCAGCTGCTGCACTGGCCCGGCGAGCCGCCGCGCCGATCCTCGCTCCGATCCGCTTCGGAGAGAAGCAGCGCCGGCCCTTGACCCGGGAGGAGCGCCTCGCTCAACGGCTCGCCGATCGCGTGGCACTCCAATTTCTCGATAGGATCACTTCGCGGCCTGTGAGCCAATTCCATCCGGCGCTCTTGACGAGCGCCTGCGAGGCGCTCATCCTGGGGCTGCGCGCGCACCCGCATGACGAGCTGCTCGACTGGGGGTTTCATACGAGCGCCGAGCACTTCAAGTATGTGCCGCCCGCTCGGTGGGCGCGATGGCCGTTTGATGAACGCGTACAGCGGGAACAGACGGCACGCCGACGTCACGAGCCGCCTGGCACGATGCCACCGCCCGTATGCGCGCGTCGGACGCTGAGCACGCTCCTGATCGAGTGGCCCGAGTATGTGCCAAGGCCAGACATCGAGGACGATGGGTGCGATGGGTACACGTTGGAGATGGCGGGCCTGTGCCCACTCGATGGACCGTCCGCTTGGCGTAAAGTAGCCCACGGCGCCAAGCTCACAGCGCTGCTGCGCGGGATCGGACCTGAGAGGGATGTGCTGCTGCGCGTGCGCGCGTACAATAACAAGGGCGGGGGGCCGTGGTCCGACGTGACTCGCACGCGTGTGCTGATGCCGACGCGTGAGCCGCCGAAGGAGCTCGAGACCATGCCTGAGTCGTGGTGGGCGCTCGACATCGACGACCTGCTCAAGCAGATGAAGCTCGAAGAGGGGACGATGGCGACCCAGAGTGCGATGGAGTCCCTCTTCGCGGTGCTGCACGAGTACCGCTCCGCGATCAAGATCGCATTTCGTTACTACTCGCTCGTTGGAAGCTCAGGCGTCGGCGAGTCAGCGGGGCTCATGTACTCGACGCAATTCCTCAATTTCGTCAAAGGAGCATCCGACCTGCTCAACGACGCGTCGCCTGTGCGCTTCATCGTCTCCGACGTTGACCTCATCTACAAGAGATCCATCCGGGAGCTCAGTGCCGAGGCTGCCGCCGCGACGCCCATCGGGTACAGCGTCAAGAATGTCCCAGGCGCGCCAGGACGCAAAAAGTCGAGCGAACTCAGCGATGCCGCCGTGCTACGCATGCTGACCGGTAGCGCCGACGTCAGTCACAGCGGCGGCGGTGGTGGTGGCGACGTGGAGGAGGGGAGCGGCGACGCGGGCGGCGGCGGCCTCGAGTGGCGCAGGACCAAGAATGCGTTCAAGGTGACGGCTCTCATCGGCAAGAAGGGGGGCAGCAACCTGATGAACCAGCAGCAGTTTGTTGCAGGGCTGCTGCGCTTGGCCTCGCGTCGGTATGAGCGGCTGCCCTCCCTCGGGGCACGCGTGCGCGCGCTGCTCGAGGACCAGATCGTAGGGCACGTGACCATCGAACTCAATCTCGTCAATGACTCCTTTTCGCGCCAGATGGCGATGCAGCCGATGGCGGCCGTGCTGCGGAAGCATCGGGCGGATTGCGAGCGATTCTTTCGGTACTACGCGGGCGTCGATAAGTCACTGGGCGCCGAGACGACGACCATGAATATGCGCGAGCTGCTCGCCTTGTGTGAGGACGCGCGCCTGTTCATAGCCGAGCCTGGGAAGACCCCCCTTTCACAGCGCGAGATGGTCTCAGCCTTTGCGCGCGTCAACGTCGAAGACGAGCTCTACGAGCAGGACGATCAGCTCAACACGTCGACCGAGCTCGTCTTCGATGAGTTCTTTGAAGCGCTCGCGCGCATGTACCGCGCGAAGGACTGGGCCAAGAAGCCCATCGATGCGGACGAGGGGCTCGAGTTTGCGCGTGGCTTCCATGGCTGGCTGTTGGAGGAACTCGAGCCCAAGCTTCTCGCCGCCATCAAGGTGCGCAAGTTAGCTATGTAGTACAGGAGTAGACCAGTAGTAGATGAAAGGATTCAAGTTACGGGGCGGTATCGTATCGTATGGCATCAACCGAACGCGTCATGCCGTGCGCTGCCGTGCCCGCCTGCCGCCCTGCCCCAACCGATGTCCCGTGTGCGGGGTCTTGGCGCAGCCGCGCGGTTTCGAAGGATTTCGGAGCGCCCCGCGCCCTGCCGGGGCTGCTCCTCGGACCTCGCCTGTGCTCGGTGGGGTGACCGGAGAGCTGAGCGAGGAGTTGACGCAGACGGCGACGCTTGGCGCGACGATGGCGACGCCCACGTTGTGAGCGAAGATAGAACGGAAGATACTTCCATACTAGATAGTTTCGAGATAGTGGAGATACCGGCGACCCTACCTACCACCCATCCCCATGCCCTCGACGGCCGCCACCGTGACCGTCGCATTCACTGATGTGCTCGCTGCTCGGCTCCAATGCTCGGCTCACGCTGTGCACTGTATGGGTCCCTACCTCGACGCACTCGTCCACTGTGACCAGTGTGCAGTGACCGCTCATGTGTGCCAGTTCATCATGGCAGCAGAACCAGCGACTCGCACACGCCACTTACCCATCGTCACAGTCTCCCAAAGGTGTAGACCCTCTCTCTCCCGTCTCCCCGTCGTGCCCCTGTGAAAGAATGCAATCTCGACCGTTGGTATTCACTCGTCGAGTTCGAACCTGCCGCTCGCATCTGTCTCAATCTCACCCACGATCGGCGCAAGCACCGACGCCCACACCTCAAACTCGGCGTCCGTCGCACGCAGCTTGAGCTCGCGCTCGCGCGTCACGAGTGTGAAGCGGTACACACCGCCCTCCTGCGCTTGCTTGAGGAAGGCTCTCGCGCCCTTGCAATCGACTGTGCCCGCGGGCTCCTCTCTCTTGCGATAGCTCTGGTCGCTCTTGAAGTAGCTCAAGCTCGTGCCGCACGCGCTGAGTACAAAGTAGCGCCGATCCCACTTCTGTAGCAGCAGCTTCACCTTCGAATGGGCCTCCTTGCCGCCGCTCTTCTTCTCGAGCCATCCCTCGTGGCCTGCCCACCAGTGCACTTGCTCGGGCGGCGCGGGGACCGCCTCCGGTGGCATCTCCCACGTGCTCTGTAAGCCGTTCGAGTAGTAGAAGTCATTGGAGCTCTCATCAAAGTGCCGCTCCCACCCATTCGGCATCGGCAAGTACTTGAGCCAATCACCAGGCTCCCCCGCTGCCGCAAAGAGGCGCCGGTCGTACTTGGCCCGGATGTAATCGACGAGCCCCCGGGACGCCGAGTCTCCGACGAACCCCTTGGGCCGAAATTGAGCCGGACACGCTTCCCAGAAGCCTGCCACACGTTCGTTGCCCCAGCGCTCCATGTTTTCTACCCAATCGTCGTTCCAGTCATCCGCTGCCACGGCCCGGACTTTGGACAGATGTGTGCCGAGAGAACGATGGATACCGCTGCACTGGATGCAGATGAAATTTCCAAGATTGATCGACGCCCACGCGTTGCGGAACTCAAGTGGGAGCTGACAGTCTGAGCAGCGAGCGTTTGCCTTGACCAACAGCTTGTGCAGCCGTGCCTCGTTGCGCCGTGCCTCGGCGTGCGGCGCTTTGTGGTTTGAGACGCGCATCCCCTGCTCGGCCGACCTCATGGAGTACTGGGACTTTCGCCACGACGCACGTGAAATGGCCGGGAGACGCTGGGCGGTGAGCGATCGGCCTCTGCGCAGGTGGTCGGATTTACCCGAGCACCAAACAAGCCAGTTTCCCAAATATGGATACACTGTGACTCCCACACACTCGCCATCTTCGGCGGGTAAGAGGTTGCCTGGCACAGCCGTTCTATTCCGCGGCTCCGGGAACTGAGCTCTGAGGGTGCCCACATGATGCGCTGTACGACTGCGCTCACTTGGCGCCGACCGGCTCAGGGATCTCGCCGTAGCGCAGCTTCGACTGGTTGGCGACCTCTTCTTGCTTACGCTTGAGCTCCGCCTCATCCACGAGGAAGTGACCAGTGAGCGGCGCGACTGCCATGGGCGACGGCATCACCTTGAGGTCCTTGTCGAGCCGGTACACGAGCGGCACGCCCGTCGGGATCTCGAGCTCGGTGATCGCGCTGTCCGAGATGTTGTCAAGGTATTTGAGCATGCCTCGGATCGAGTTGCCGTGCGCGGCCACCAGGACCGTGTTGCCGCGCTTCAGCGCCGGCATGATCGAGCGCTCCCAGTATGGCAGGCACCGGTCGACCGTGTCCTTGAGGCACTCGGACAGCGGGATCTCATCCTCCGGGATGTGCGCGTACTTGGCGTCGTTGCCCGGCCAGTACGGCGAATCCTTCTCGATCGGCGGAGGTGGGATAGCGTACGAGCGACGCCACTTCTTCACCTGATCATCGCCGTATTTGGCCACCGTCTCCTTCTTGTTCAGGCCGGTGAGCCCGCCGTACATGCGCTCGTTCAGCCGCCAGCTGTAGTTGATCGGCACGTCCTCCTGGCCCATGATCTTGAGCGCGATGGCAAGCGTCTGCTGCGCACGCGTGAGCAGGCTGCAAAACGCCACGTCAACATTGAGCCCGGCCTCCCACATCGCAGTCGCCGCGCCCGCCGCCTCATTCTTGCCGAGCGTCGTCAAAGGGACGTCGGCCCAGCCAGTGAAGCGGTTCGCCTCGTTCCAGTTGCTCTGGCCGTGGCGCAGGAAGATGATGGTCGCGTACGTTCCGGGCGGTGGGGCGGGAAAGGAGGGTGCGCCCACCTGCCCCATAGAGATCTCGCTCGCGGCCGCGCGCGAGATGGTGGGAGTACGCTGCATGGCCGTGGGCGCCACAACGAAGGCGCTGCAGACCTGGAGGCCAAGGAGGAGGATCGCAACCATGGTCGGCATCTCAGCGGAGGGGGCGAAGAGAGATCTTCTTGACCCCCGAATGCGTCAGCGAGATCCGCTCAAGATTGTAGTCTCGAGAAAAATTGATGCGACACAAGTCGTTTGGGTCGGCGGACAAACTCGGAAAAACTCGGAAAACCATACTTGTACCAAGCTAGGGAAAGACACTGAAGATGAGCGGCTATGTGTGAGTGAGCCTCACTTAGGCACGGTGAGTCGTCAGTCGATGTCGCCCGCTCCCCGCTGCGGCCCGGCGGTTTGCGGTGCTCAACACACGCATCCTTTCGTACGATCAACCCGGAACCCGCCCCACCCGAACGTCATCCACACGAGTAACACACGAGGTGGCTGTTAGGTGGCTGTCAGTGCCTCACGCACACACAGGACGAGGCCTTGTTGCGTTGCTGGTCGTTCCGCACGTTAACCAGATACATGCATGTTCTTGTACAAGACCACGGCCGCGAGCTCACAAGCAAGCGGGCGTTCGGTCTCGGCTCCCCCGCCTTACCCACCACCCCCTCGTCTTCTACATGCACCTCCCTCTCGGCGCTCCCGCCGAGCAAGACCAGCACTCAGACGCTCAGTACGAGGGCGAGGGCGACACTGACCGGCCCCGGGGCGAGAGAGCTGTGCCCATCGAGAGGTTCATGGACTCGCAAAAGAACGAGGGCGAACCCAACGTCGGCATCGGGGGTGCGCGCGAGGGCGGGCGCATCGTATACCGGCTACCGCGGAACGGCGCGGTCGACTCCTTGAACGAGCCCGGCTGGGTGTACAGGCCGTTGGAGCCCCAGAACGCCATCGCGTGCACCTTCGTGTGACGTGCAACATCTTCAGTGCCGATGGCGGTGGCTGGCCGCTTGGCGATCTCAGACGGCGAGAGCTTGAAGGGAGCGGATGCACCGTGAATCTGCGTTCCAAGAGATTCGACCTTGTAGCGCTTGACCGGCCGCAGCAACATGGGGCCATTGACAATCGTACGCGGCGAATTGAGATGGGGCGGCTGAGCAACTGGAACGAGGCGAACTGCTTCACCGGTCGGGCCGATGGAGCAGAGTTTGAATGCTGACGAGTCGGGGAAGTGGGAGTGGCGGAGCCCAGCGGGCTGCCCGAAGACGGGCGAGGACGGGCGTGTGCTAGGGCAAGACACGGGGCCCATTTCCCACGATGAGAAGGACTGGCGCTTGGGCTTGTTGAATGGCTGGCGCAGAGTCGAGCCGAGCATCGCGTTCGCCATCAAAGAGCGCGCGTTGCGCGCAGCACTGACGTGCCCGAAGGTGACTTCAGAAAAGGGAGAGAAATCCTCGAAGGCCTTCATCGCTTGGACCTGCGCGAGAGCCGAGCCTCATGCAACAAGTTTTGCGAAGCCCAAAGACAAGAAACGTCTGCGAAAGGTCAACTTCTGGACTGTCGTTGCATGCTATCTGCTTGACAACAACCAAACATCTCATCGTTGATTGTACCACGCCAGTCAAGAGCATAGAGCAAGCGTGCGTAACGTATAACATCTGTAACTCTCCGCCGATTACCGTATACCGACAGCCACAGAGTTAACGCGCCGAATCCACACCGTCAGATAATCCGCGTGTGTCCCGTCTCCGCCGCGGTACCGCCGCGGGGGGCCTACTCGCTACTGTAACAAGGGGGGGGCACCTGCAAAGGCGTAATGACAAACTGCACTTGAGCACGAACCGTCATTCGCAAGGTCTGTTTGAGTAAAGCAGAGAGTGTATCTGCGGCGGTGAAAGCCCCACGGCCTTCAGCACGGGAAGGACAAACTCCGATGCCGGCTTGACCTCCAACATCCCCGTCGACTCGTACGCATGGCACAGGTGGTTCATGCCAACCTCATTCGTAGATACATGCGACGGGTAGGTGATCTCATTGATACGGAGTCCGTCTGCATGGCTCATGAAGGCATCCTGCACGCGGGCGGACAACCCATAGTAGGAACGCGCATGAGGCCCACACACCCTGGAGCTCTCGGATGGGAGAGGGGGGAGACCTCAGATTAGGGACAACCCATGTTAGGGACACCCTGGGACTCTTGGATGGGAGAGGGGGAGGGGGAGAGGGGGAGAGGGGAAGGGGGAGGGGGGAGGGGGAGGGGGAGGGGCTCGAGGGCCAGCGTGCCGAACTTACGAGGCGGAACCAATCTGCACCGAACGTGGTCGCCACGCGTTGGCATATGGAAGCCAGTTCACCCGCATGTTGACCGACGAGATCCATGATAGTACTGTATTCGTGCCGCTCCCTTGGCACCCCACCCTTGGCCCCCATCCTACCGCTCCCTGGACCGTCCTCGAAGCGCTTTCGAAAGTGTGGCGCTGGCGCGACGCGGGAGCCCTCGAACGCGAAAAAGGAGTAGTACGCGTTCATCCGACGATCGAACGGAGTCTTTGCTCGCTGGGGCTCTCCGCGTTCGCTGTGCACGCCCTTGAACAGCCCTCTCCTCTCATCCTCGAGTTGTCGTAACTCTGCCCAGTTGCTTTTAGCAAGCCCTGCGGTGAGTGAGCCCAGCACGCACTCGGTATTGAGCTCGACGAGAAGCGGGGGAGGGTCGCCAGGCCGGTGCTCGGCTGTGCTCTCCGGCACAAGACGCTGAACGAGCACGCCACGGCATTGCCTGAGCTGGTGGAAGCTCGGAGGCATCTTGAGCATGTGCTCCACATGCTGCGAGAGGAGAGTGGTTAGATTACTTACACTGCGTGCGTCGTCTGGATCGATGCTCATAGACCGGACGGTGTCTGTGTATAAGCTTGCACCGTCGGTTGGGTATTGTTTGGCTTCCATCAACCGGCCGGACTTCGGCTTGAGGAGCCACACATGCATCCCCTGCCCGTCAGTTGCACTCTTCACGACCAGAGGAGTCCGTTGATGCAAGTTCGATGTCAGGATGGACGTGAACAGGGCTCGATCATAAAGTGGCCATTTGCCCATTCGCCTCTTCGCAAACGCTCCGTATAAGGTCGTTGCCGTACGTGCTCCCAGTGATTGGAGCACGAGCGTGTTGAACAACTTGTTCTCGAAGATTGTGAACGTTGGCTTGACTTTGTAGTTGAGCATCATGAGCTGCATGCGGACATACGAGCGTGTAAAAATGGTCTCGCTTCGGTTGCACACGCTTCTCGCCCAGCCGGCTACAGCCTCTTTGTAAGCAGCTAATTGAAAAATGTCGTTTTGGATGCACGCTCCGGATGCTGTGAAGTGGTTCGTATAGAACACACGAACCACAAGTGACTGTTGTAGCGGGCACAGAGTGGATCCATCATGATTGTTTACGAAAGGTAGGACAAAGTCACTGCTGATGCTCTTGGCAGCGAGTATTGGGAGCAGACGTGAAGCAACCGCTTGAATCGGCAACAGGGCCGACATCCTCCCACCCTTTAACGCACAAGTTCTTGATCCAAAAATAGCTCGATCTCTCGGCTTAAAAAAGCAAGCCAGGAAATCAGGGAAGCCCTGTGTTAGGCCCACATTGCTACATGCCTTCTCCCTAGCTCATATCGATACCGACGTGCGCAACGGTGAACGATTCCTAATATGATGCGCCGCGAGGCGGCATGTGGACTCCGAGAGCCCACAGTCCTCTCACGGACCATCGGGGCCGACCTCGCAAAACTGCCACTGCTGGCAGCATCCGAACGTGCGCATCGCTTGCTGCAGCTCGGCGGTAGTCGGCTGTGATCGGCGCTCACCTGCCGCCGCCTCGGTCCACGGAAGGCCCACCTGCTCCACCTGCGCCCATGGCGCACATGAGAGCGGCTCGCGCATCCGCCAGGCTGGCTGGGCGCTGGCCTCCTTGTGCGCCTGCTCGAACTGAGCGAGGGTGCGCGGGTGGTGCGAGATGACGAATCGCTTGGCGTTCATCGCTCCGTATGTCGCGTCACGCATCGCATCACGCACAGAGACGAGGCTCACCTGCGGCCGGTGGGTTCGGGTTAGGGCTAGGGTCAGGGCTCGGGTTCGGGTTCGGGTTTGGGCTAGGGTTTGGGGTAGGGTTTGGGTTTGGGTTCGGGGTAGGGTTTGGGTTTGGGTTCGGGGTTGGGGTAGGGGTAGGGAGACGAGGCTCACTGGCGGCCGGTCGGTGCTGTTGTGCCCGAGAGCATAACCAAGAGTCACATCAGAGTAGCCGCAGTCCCAATGGGCCTTTGGGCTGGCTTGCGAGGCACGCCCGGCGGCGACGAGGGCGTGCAGCGAGGCGGACGAGCGCATCCAACCCGCAAGGTCGGCGCCCATGGCCGTCATCGCACCGACGACGAAGGGGAAGGGCCCCCTGCTCTTCTTCTGATCTCGAGGGCAGCCGTGCACGTGAGCGTGCGCAGCCCCTGTGGGGTTGTGGGCCCATCCGCAGTGCTTCCATGCGCGCGGCAGAAAGGAATCGTACTGCACGTACCCTACGTACGCATTGCGCAGCGGCGCGAGTGGTCGCAGCAGCGCGAGCAGCCCGCCCACATCCACGTACGAGTCGTCATCCGCCTTAGCGTAGAAGCGAGCGCCCGGGAAGGCATGCACCGCGTGCGGGAACCACGCGAAGAGCTTGTCGATGCACGAGAAGATGCCGCCGCGCTCGCCAAAGTCACTCGCGTCGATGAATTCCAGGTCCCTGTGCGCCGCGTGCTCCGCCTGCAGCGACTGCTCCATGGTCTTGAGGCCGCGCCGGCCCATGACGAAGCGCACGAGCGCCGTATCGCTCGAGGGCACCGTGGACAAGTAGGTGCGCCGGATCCAGTCTCGAATGTGCGGAGTGCGCGGGTTGGAGATTATCCCGAGCACGAGCAGCCGCGAGTACTGAGCCTCGACAGTGCTTGGTGCTACCGCGCTGCCGCCCTCGTCGCGGAACGAAGCACGCTGCCGCCGCCTTCCACGCCGCTTGCGCCAGCGCCGCACAAGGGTCTCGGTGCGATTGAGCAAAAATAGTGTCTCCGCCATCGCGCTGTGAGTCGCCTTCAGCGTCGACTCGATCGTGTTCAGATGTAGAGCCGATCCCATGTTTACGCGTGAAGTCGAGCGCGCCTCCGCGGGCGCGTCGATACCATAGCGACAGTGGCCTCCGTGCTTGGGGGTCCGGAGTGTGTGCGCGCGTTGTGTTGAACAGCAGCAGCAGCGTTACTTTGGGAAGGGGCCCGCAAGCGGGGCGCCGGGAAGGAGATGAACGTGTGAATGCTGAATGGCCGAGCCTCTTCTAGACAGTTTTGCCCACGGATCCACATACCCGACCGTCTGTGGACACGTTTCTTCACAGGACTCAGCTCTCAGTACTCAGAGGGCGTCAACGCCCTGTCGACTGTTTGGACTGAACGCCTTCAGAGCTCCTGCCGCGCCGCCCGTTTTGCCATGCGCTTCTGCGCGTGCTCCTGGACCCATCTGCGCATTTGGCCGCGCTCAAACTCCCGCGCCCATCCAATGTCGGGGTAGTCCACGTCGGCCGGGTCCGAGAACATGAGGTCGATGTGGTGGGCGCCATTGGGGAGGATGATGGCGAAGATCGAGTCCGACAGGTTTGTCAGAACGCCGCCGCCGTGCCATGGGTCCTGCAAGCCGTTGGAGAAGACCAGATTGGAGCTGCCGGCGATGCGCTTGCCGCCGAGCGCGACGCGGGCCCACTCGGGGCGGGGCGTGACGCTCCACTCCGGGCAAGCTCCCGCCGACCAGTCGGAGCAGTTCTGCTTCGGGTAGAACGTGCCGTTCGGGCAGTAGAACATGTCCTGGTCGGTGCCTTGTGTAAAGGGCTGAGTCATCTCGGTGCACCACTGATAACCCCAGTCGCCCACACACCGATCCGCAGGCCCCTGCTCTGTGAGCGTGAGCCGCGGCTGGACGGGCCTCGGCAAGGCGCCTTGGGGTGCCCCTTGGGCCCTCCGGCGCGGTGGCGACGTCATCTTGCGAGGACGGCGCGCCTCAAGCTCCAGCTGGCCAGTGATGTCGAAGCATCTCTGGTCGCCCGTGTTGTTGTACTGCACTGCCACCGCCGCGCGCACCGCCTCAAAAAGGGCACGGTCCCCATCCTTCTCGGCGTCCACCTTGGCGAGGTGCGAGCACGCCACCCGCACCGGCCAGGGGGGCAGTAGCGAGTCTCCATGCATCAGATAACTGCTGGCGAACGGGTAGTTCCCCATCGCCATGTTCGCCCAGGGTCCCTCGGCCCACTGGAGGATCGAGTATGGGTCGTCGGACGTGGCGTCGCGCGGACGAACGGGCTTGCAAGTGCGGAACGCCTCGGTCAACAGCTGGCGGCCGTCCGGCGTCTGACCAGCTCCGAGAATCCGAGGCCAGGCGGCCTTGAGATTGGTCTTACAAGCGTCCGTGCTCCCGCCCGCCGCCGACGCGTCGAAGGTGACGCCCTGGTTGAACGCATTGTAGTCGTACGGCGGGTGCAGCCCCGAGAACGACCAAACGGGCGCCGAGGCGGCGATCACGCCGTCAATGGCGTTCGGGTAGTGAACGCGGAACCAAGAGCCGAGCATGCCGCCGTAACTGCCGCCAAAACCGACGAAGGCGGACTCGGCCGCACCCCACTGCTCACGCAGGTGGTCGATCAAGTAGGCCATGTCGGCCATCGCCTGCTCCATCGTGAGGAAGCTCATGCAACCAGGCGTGTTCGGCGCGTAGGGCATAGACATGCCATAGTAGCGGTGCTCACCGAATACCAACATCGCACCAAACTCGGCCGCGCTCTCCCACATGAGGCCAGTGTGATTGACGTAGAGCTCGACGTTGTCCTCGTTGCCAAAGTAGAAAAAGATCGGGCCGTGGCCTTCGCGGTCCCACCATTGCTGGTTGATGAAAAAGCGCTGCTGGAAGGTTGTGTGCGAGGCGTCTCCAAGTGGTGATGCCCAGTTGAAGTGGTCGATCTGCTGCTCGAGGTAGTGGACTGTACAGTTGACCGTGGATGGGCAGCCCTCCAAGCGCCCTTGCACCCGGGGAAAGGCGAGGCGGCGCTGAAGATGGCAAGGTGTGCCAGCATATTCACAACTCGATTCGCGGCCGTTACCGGTACGTGTTTGTCCCGGCTCCCCGCGGTGTCTTTTTAACGGTACAAGTACAGTACAGTACTTGTACCCCCCCGCGGGCTGTTCCCGTATTGTACGGTATTCCAACTTCTCGGCCCCAAACTCGGCTCCTTCCCCACAGCACGCTGTGGCGGCTCGGGCATTGACGCTTCTGTCCACTTGTTATTGAGAGAGTCGATTACCCCCCTTGAGAGGACAGAGGAGAGGTATTTGCTCGACAACCCCACACCCTGACGCATACCGTTGCGACCTCTTCTCACTTCTGAATCGGCCGCTCGTGTGTGGGCAACAGGCGGCCCGACTCAGGCGTCAGCCGTCACAGGTCCCGGTGGCTCAGGTGTACGCTGATATCAATGGGTTTATAATCATCTATGCGGCGGCGGCGATGTGGCGGCGGCGAGTATGTTAACGAGTATGACCCAATGACAGTCGGCCTGCTGACTTCCTACTTTAGTACTGGACTGGCGCGACGCGGCCTGACGCAAACCGAACTGCTACATGTACATGAACATGTGTACCGAGCTACTAAGAACTAACAAAAGAACACTTGTGCGCTGCCGCGGGGACGCGGCAAAAGGACGCGGCCTGACCTACTTCACGCGGACCGACATGCACTTCACGATAAATTCCTCTGTGCAGACTGCCTAGGATCATGCGCACCACGCCGATTGCGCGTAGCTTGCGGCGTAGCGCAGGTCACACGCGCGATATGCCTCGTGCGACCGTGCCAAACACAATAGTGCAATCAACCGATTCAATCAACCGAATCTCTCCACCCGCGGGCAGCCTTGAACCCCAGGCACGCACGCGACCGTCTCGTACATGGGAATCCAGCGCTCTTGCTCGACAATAGATCGCATCTCGACGGTCTCGCACCCACAGTGACGATTGCCTGGGTGCCAGACAACGTCCGAACGAGTGCCGTGCGGCGGAGTGAGGCATCGAAGCCGATCAGGCACTCCACCACGGCGAGCATCGCCGTGCCCGTAGCCGCCAATATCACTTGGGGGGCAGAGTAATGGGTGCGGATCCACGTCGCACATGACGGCTTCCCGGTTCGGTCGAACTCGCAGCAGGCAGAGCGGCAGGGGGACGATGCTTATGTTCAAGCGAGCTCGGCTCAGGTGTGCACAGAGCGCATATTCGGAGGTGAGTGCTTTGTCGGCAAAGATGAAGGGGTCGTCGCTGGCATGTTGAATTTCGAATTGAGGAGCCAAAGTATTGAGCATCAAATGCCCGGGGCCGAGAGCGAAGCGATCGTTGACGCCACCCCAAAACTGGCTGTTCGGAAAGGCGATCTGCTGCGTACCCGCCATCATCTCCAAGGTCCTCGTCCACGGGAACGGAGTCATCGGTGCCATGTCCAGTCGAGTGAAGCAGACGTAAGCGTACTCTCGGTTCATCTGACGCTGGTGCGCCTGCACAAGGCGACCGACCTGCGAACACACGCAGCGGGCGTCTCAGCGAAACCGGGGTGCCTATGCTGAACATGCGAGGCGGAGCTTGGAGCTTCATGCCACACACACCTCGCGCATACTGTAGCGCTCGCGGTAGGTGTTCATGAGCTGCCGAATGGTATAGCCGCTGTAATTCTGTAAGCGCGATGCAAGCGCGAGATCTGTCAACCTCGCTTCCCTTCAGGCGGCAGCAGAGGCGGCCTTCATAAGGGCGCCGGCGGAGCCCTGGTTCAAAAGGCGATGGCGTACGTGGAAGCGGGCGCTCACGTCACATCGTGCTCTCTGCCCGAAGCGATAGCGGCGATCGATGTCGGCTTGAACTTCGACCTGGACACGACAAGGGGTGAGGTACCTTTGAAGAGTAGCACGGCCACAAGCAACATCTGGAAACAGAAGACCCTGGCAGGACGCATCGATGGGTCCACGAATCGGCATCGATGGGTTCTGAGGCATCGTCGGAATCTTCGGGTTCTGAGGGTCTCGAAGAGGCGTTGGATCAGAGCCCTCGTAAATGTCTGCACCGGTGAGACCATGGACAAATACATCTACACCTCCTGCGTGGCGCAGGGGCACGAGCAGATTGGTGCGGATGCTGCGTGCCACAAGGCCGATCGAGCGCACAGCGCCAAAGAAGCCGACGGCAATGTGCCCCATGGTTGAGCTGCAGCCTGGGGTACTCGCATCCTGATCTCGCGAAGGACGGGGCCTTGTACGAACCGTAGCTCCGGCGTCGACGAGACAAGATTTTGCTGACCAAGTTCCCTCGCCGTCACAACGGCACTTGGACACGGTTCCAATTGGAGGATAGCCGCACAGAAAAGAGACGCCAACTTCCTTGCAGTAGAATCGACCACGGCACTTGTCGGTCCAGAGGATGCCGTCGCGGCAGCCATAAGTGACGCCCGCGATGCACGCCATTCGGCTGTGCTGCTCCTCAAGAACGGCCGCGCAATGACCCAGGGGTACAGTTGTACTCTCTGCCCGCAGGTTGGAGGGAGCGACGTCACCGGCACCTCGATGGCGTCGCTCCATGGGCAGCATTAGGACCGAGTTTTGGGGCGGCGCAAGGAAGACTCCCGCCGAGAGTCTCAAAGCTCCGCATTGGAACTTTGACTTGGACCCCCTGTCGCGAACGCCCGTCGGAGTGAGGGCAAGTATGGATTCAGTAGGAATCCTAAAGTAGCGAGAAATAGATCTCCAACTCTGCAGCCTGCAACCGGTTCAAAAACACCTGGGGGCGCCGTGACCGCGCGGTTCCCGCCATGGTGTGAATGTATGTGTGTGAATGTGAATGTGTGTCTGTGTGACTTCTAACACAAGGGACACACGGGATACACGGATCGTCGCGTCTGTCGTGTTAACGTTCACGGATCGCACAGACGACAGAGCTGTCGGTTCAAAAACGCCGCCTTTCGGCCTATTTCCCCGCCTATCTTGCTATTCACCTATATACGCAACACCCCGGTTCAATCGAGTTCAAAAACACCAGGGGGAGCCGGGACACACACGTTTCACACACAGATGCGCCACCGGTTGATACACCTCGCAAAATTTCGACCCTCGCAGGCGTCCCGTCGATTCAAATTCCCACAAGAGAGAAGAAGTTGAGAGAGGGCCACAGACATGGCTCGCTCGCCTTGTGTCCCCTGAGTGGTGATGACTCTACCTCGTTCCCCCGGTCGGTCCAACAGCGGTGGGAAGCTCTCCCACCCTAGCACCCCGGCGACTCCACTTGCCGGGGCCTCGCCAAGCGAATCAGTCATGAACGTGGCCTATTTCACTGATGTGGAGGGCAACTGGGAGTACCTGGCGAGTTTCGTGGCCCAATCGGAGGCGCTGAAGCGTGACGGCGATAACGAGGACGGCTCGATGCGGCTGCAGCTCAACGACGGCTGGCGCATCGTCTTCGGTGGCGACTCGTGTGACAAGGGCGGCGTTGTGGGCGGTTCGGTGCGCGTGGTACGAACACTTGTGAGGCTGAAGAAAGAGTATCCAGACCGCGTGACCCTCCTCCTCGGCAATCGCGACCTCAACAAGATGCGCATCACCTCCGAGCTCGCCGATGAAGCAGAGCTTGAATGCGCGCACCTGGACGAGATTCCCGGCCCGTACTGGGTACCTGAGAAGAACCGGGTCTCGCCGAAAATGTACCTAGAACTGCTCGCGAGCAAAGAGCTCGCGAGCAAAGGAGCACCTGCCGAGGATCCGCCGCCGACGGCCGAGCAGCTGGACGCGCAGCTCTGGAAATACAACACGCCTTGGAATCGGCTGTGCTGGATGCTCAAGGACACCATGGGCTCGGCCGGCGAGGAGGAACGCCGGCGAAAAGAACTGGAACTCCTTCATCCGAAGGAGGGGACGCCGACGGACGATCGCGTGGTGGCGTCGTTTGTCGAGTCGGTGCAGGAGGGTGGCTTCATGCGCGAGTACATCAAGCTCGGCCAGCTCGCGGAAGTCATCGACGGCACCCTCTTTGTGCATGGCGGCCTCGTGGGCACGGGGTGGGCCGGCGGAGCGACCGATTGCCTCGGCTTCGTTCCCGGCCAGAATCAACGCATTGACGACGTGCAAGATTGGGTCCAGGCGTTGAACGAGTGGAAGGAAAAGCAGGTAGACGAGTGGGAGAACCAGCCGAAGTGGTCGGTGCGCCCCGAGAAGCCATCGTACGACGCCGGCAAGCGCGGCGGCAACGAGCTGATGAATTATTGCGTGAATGGCTCGCCGCCGAGCGTGGTGGTTGGGCGCCATCTGGAGCCTGAGGGCATGCCTCGGCCGCTCGAGCCGGCGCCTGTGCAGCAAGCTGCGCGCGTGCGGCGTGTATCGCATGGTCCTCGGGCACACGCCGCACGGCAACTGCCCGACCATGATTCGATGCGGTGACGAGAGCTGCCCCTTCCTGGTCGCCATGGTGGACACGAGCTATTCCGACATGAGGGCCGCCGACAATCGCGGCACCGCCGTCTCCACCCTCGACGTGATGAAGGATGGCACCATCCGCGTGCGCGGCCGACTGCCGCAATCGGTCGAGGGCGGGGAGCGCATAGAGTACGAGATGTCGCCCGACCCGCTCCAGATGCGCTACGAGCTCGTGGGCACCATGCAGCCTGCGAATGAGCCCGACAACACGCCGACCGCCAACCGGCGCTTCGTCAAGGCGCGCTTCGCACAGAGCGACCGGTATCTGCTTTGCCACGTGGACGGCTTCAAGGTGGAGTACTCGACGATGTCCGACGCTGAGGCGCGCAAGCTCTTCAAGGTGCAGGAACCACCGCCGTCACCAGTCACTCGGAGGGGAAGTCTCAGAGTGAGCACGGAGTGGATGGTGTTTGACGACGACGAGGGCTTGTTGGAGAACAAACCGTACTTGATAGACGAATTGTTCTCTTTAGTCGACTCCAACCGTGACGGCACTATCGAGGCCGCGGAGCTCAAGGGCGCCCTGGAAACCAACTCTTCGGTGCGTGGCATTTTTACGGCTTTAGCCGGAGTTGGCAAGGACTCCAATCGGTTGCTGGAATGTTTGGAGCGCGACGGCCCTTTCAACAAGCTCAAGGTCATGGACTTTTTCGAGCTCGGGGTTGTTGAAGCAATGACACCAGTTACCAGGGGCAGACCTCCGATAAAAACCAGCCGTTCGGGTCGGTGGGTCCTCGGCATCGACCCCGCTGACCCTCTCGGCGTCGTGGCCGAGGAGCAGCCGAAGGCAATTGAGGAGACAGCCACACCCGTGCCGTCGGCGCTCCCGTCCGAGCCGTTGGAGCTCCCCCCCGTAGTCCCCGCGAGCTGGTGGGGGGGGCTGCTCCAGCGCTTCGACCTGTGGGTCCTCAAACTCACAGCATGGTATCTGCTCCGGGTCCGCCACAAGAAGCTCGAGCAGATGATCAAAGAGCTCCAGGGTGAGGCGCCGCCGCCCATGTAGCCAGGTCGTGATCGAGTCGCTCTGCCCCCCCCCCCTGGATGGGGAGTGGCACCAAACAAGGTGAAGAGAGTCCTGGTACCAAACAAGGTGTCTGGACCGGGGTGAGGGTGGAAGGAAGCCTATTGTACCTTCCATGGCCATGCCACGTGGTTGGGAAAGATCACTACTCGTGCGGAGAGGCCCTGGAGTGTTGAAACTGTGGTGCCTCGCTGTGGGATGCAGCGCTGCCTTTGCAATAAGCTTGCGAGGGGTCCGCGACGCGCGCGAGGATCCCAATTGCAACCATGAACGAGTCTGCACGCTGGAGCATGGAATGAAGTGCAGTCGTGTGTCCTGAGATCTGTGCTGTGTTCAGGTATGCGTGCAATGTGGGTCTCCTCGTTGGGGTGACACGTGCGTCAGCAATGTGCGACCGTGAATGACCACTCGTCATTGAATTCCTTGACACTTGACCGTCGTGTCGCTTCTTTCATTGAAACTCATTGAAGGACCCAGGGTCGTCGCGCATCGTGCGAAGCGACGATCGACCTGGCTGTTCGCGTTAGAAAGGTTCTCGCCTCTGATAACGTTCACACGAATCTTCACAGCCGATGTTCGTGCCTGCGGGGTCGCGTCTTTGCGTGGTTGCGATGCTGCACATGCCGCTTCGATTCCACACATCGAATGGTCCATCTCAGCACGGAATCACGCGTACCGCGCGCCGCGGCCGACGACTCGGGTCGGCGGTCATCTCCGAGCGGCTCTCAGGCGACCTGATGTCGCGAGGCTACTTTGCGGCGGAGATTTTGGTGGGCACGCCACCGCAGCGCTTCTCGCTGATTGTGGACACGGGTTCGTCTATCACTGCGCTGCCGTGCGCCGAGTGCTCGAGCTGCGGAGAGCACGCCAACCCACGGTTCCGTCCGGCGGCCTCACGCACCTTTGAGCCCGTTGGCTGCGGCGAGCGCGACTTTGGGTGCACCAGTTGCCAGGGAGGCGCGTGCGCGTACCATGTGGTGTATCAGGAGGGCTCGTCGTACTCGGGCTACTTGGCCACGGACGTCGTGCACCTCGGCGCCGGCGGCGCGTGCGCGGCGCTGCGCATCGCCTTTGGATGTGCGACCGTTGAGTCTGGTCACTTTCGGTTCCAGCAAGCCGACGGCATCATGGGGCTCGCGTCGTCGCGGCACCTGTCGTCTCTCGAGGCGGCGGCGGAGATGAGCGGTGGCAGCGGGCGCGGGCGCCCGCCACGGCAGGGCGCCCTCGTGTCCGCAACCGACGCGGAGAGCGATGGCGACGGCCGCTCCCTCTTGCGTCTCCTCTCGGGCGGCGGCCGCGCCGACGGAGGACAGCACGGCATAGCGATGGCCTCGTCGTCCACGAGGAAGGCGACAGCCGCAGCCAGCAGCACCGGGGAGCCTTCACAGCAGCACCGGGGAGTTCACCGCAGCACCGGGGAGCCTTCACAGCAGCACCGGGGAGTTCACAGCAGCACCGGGGAGACCGACACGGCTCTGGATTCGAGCGTCGACCGAATGCTCACCGCGGCGCGCTCGCCGACCGTCCTTGAGGCTCTGGTTGCTCAGGGCCTGGTTGCCGACGGCTTCTCCCTCTGCATCGGGCGTGGGACGGGCCACCTGAGCTTTGGCCTGCCGCGGGCCTGGCAGGCAGGGCGGCGCGGCGCGGTCGGCACCGCCGATGAAGGCGCCTTGCTCAACGGCAGCACCATCCCTCTCAACGGACGCACGACGCCTGGATCGCAGCACGATGCCTCGCCACGGCCGTTACGGCCGTTGGGGCCTCCGCCTTTTGCGCGCCTTGAGCCCATGTGGGCACGCGCCGAGAGTGGAGCGTACTACTCGGTCGGCGTGCGTGGCCTGCGCTATGGCGACCGGCCGATTGGCTCTCGCCCCACCTCCACCATCATCGACTCAGGCACCACTTTCATGTGTGCATGCCCTCGGCCGTTGATTGCCACTGATGACCTGCCGTGCATGCATGTGCTCACCACAGCGCCTCGCCCCCACAGGTACATGCACTCGGCCGCGTTTCGGCCCTTCCTCGATGCGTTGCGGGACGCCTTGGCGGCATGCGAGGGCTTCGGGGAGGCGATCGCACCAGCCGATGAGTTCTGCGTGCGGCGTTCGACCAGATTGCAATCTGGCTCCGAGGCCTCGGGAGCGAAGCCGAGCGACGAGGTGACCGGTACAGCGCGTGACCGCAGCGTTCACGGCAGCGACAGCAGCAGCGACAGCAGCAGCGGCAGCAGCGACAGCAGCGGCAGCAGCAGCAGCAGCCCGGCAGATGCGGCGGCAACGGAGGAGGAGTCGGAGGCACGGAGACTGCAGCAGGAGCAGGAGATGGAAGCTCACCGACAGCTCGATCGGTGCTTCGCGCCCATTCGCGTCGATCTCGCCGACGGCGGCACCCTCTCGATGAGTCCCTCGACCTACTTTTACGCGGGCGAGCGTACGGGCGAGTGGTGCGCGGGCGTCTTTGACAACTACGAGGATGGGATGGTGCTCGGCACCGTCAACTTGATCGATCGGCTCGTCATGTTTGACCGCGAGCAAGGGCGGGTGGGCTTCGCCTCCACAGACTGTGACCGGTTCGATCCGAGCTCGCAAGAGGAGGAAGCAGCCGACGTGGGGCAAGGGGCGGCGGCGCACGCGCACACTCACTCCACCAGCCACACTGAGCCCGCCATTGCCGCTAGCGCCGCCAGTACCGCCAGCGCACTGCCGAGCCGTCGCATTCTCAAACCGACCGGCGTGCCCGGAAGCACCGTTTCGAGCCTGGGTTGTACTACGGGCGCCGGACGCCTGGTCGCCGGTGCAGCGCTGCACGGCGGGCTGAGCGATCAGCTGGACCCCGAGCACCCCATCGGCGCGAGCGCCTCTCTGTCTCTGATGGGGTGCTCGAGCTGCCTGTCACGACCGGCTGGTACGCCCTCCCGGGCTGCTCCTGCTGCTGCTTGTGCTCGTGCTGGCCGCCGCCGCGCTCGCCGCAGCGCTGGCAGCCCTCCAATGGTCCTGTCGCCGTCGAGGCGCGAGCTTCCAAATTAGGACACGCCGCTCGTGGATGCCAAATTTGGAGCGGGGTAGCCGAGTCCACAGCTGGTGGCGCCATGTGCCCGCTACAGCGCCATCCCTCGCCTGGCTTCCGCCCGTGCACGGCCGGCGCCACGGCGCAGTCGAGGGTGAGCCGCAGTGCCTCGACTTGAGCACTGGGCTCGAGCAGCCCTCGATGGAAGAGCTCTATGGGCTCGATGAGGAGGAGGAGGAGGACGCTGGAAGCGTCGCCGGCAGCGACCACTGCTTGCTGAGCGAGGCTGAGCGCGGGCCGCACGGCAAGGGAGGATGGGAACAGTAGCAGAGCTGCAAACGGAAACGAGAGGCACGAGGATGTAAGGATGGTGCGGGAAATCGGTGCAATCCCTGATGGCCTGATCAGGGTCACCGATTTCCCGCGTCCTCTCCGAGGGCGTAGCTCATCAAGCGTAATCACCCGGTGTACGGTAGGCGAGTAATCGACGTGCGCCGTGCGGTGATGTCAGTGAAACGCGAATCAGTATCGTATCGACTCTCCTACGAATATAACGCCGCGCTCGCACCTCGCTGTAAGGATCACGCCCGGTGCGGTGAGGCCCATAGTGTTTACTGTTACTCGATACTACTATGTTACTGTGTCGTGTAGTTGGCTTCAGCGCGGACCGGCTCCTTACGCCGGTTACGGTATTAGCCCCCGCTTACGTAATGCGCGTTCTCTCGCCTGCCTGGCACGCTTGAACGCATCGTTGAGTACCTTGCTGCTACCCATGGTCTCGTTTGCCGCGAGTTGGATGCCTGAGGTTTGCAGCTGCATCAATCGTTGCTGCGCCTGGTACGCTTCGCTGTCTCTCCAGTTGACAGCCTTGGCCTCGCCAGAACCATCGTTCTCTATCGTGAACCAATCAGGCGGGTAGTAGTCACGGAACTCGAACCCCCGCTTGAGGGAGTGCCACCAAGGGAGCTCTGGGTTGATGATGTGTGTCGGCGCAATGACGCGCCCTCTCGGTAGGCGGGCGAGGAAGGCAGCCCACCAGCCAAGCGTGCTCGGCCCAATGACGAGGGCGTCACATCCCCGCAGAATGGCCAGGTCGACGTGTGGATCAGCAGACGGAGAGAAGAATAAGTTCTGCGCCAAGGAGTCGAAATGCTGCCGCGCCAGGGCCATGTCGTCCGAATTGTTTCCCATCGACCCGCCTGCCGTGACGACGAAGCCGACCCTTGGGCCTGGCATTTCCGGTCGTCTGCCGCCACCTGTTAGGTTCTTCGCTAAGTAGCTCATCGCACTGCGGTAATACTCCCAGGACGTGTTTGCGTACAGTCCGGCGTACTCCTTGTCGAGCTTGTCGCCTAGCCGCACCTGCACGCCAATCAAGAAGTCGGCAGACAGATCATGGCGAGCCCTGCGGAGGAGATCATCTGCTGCCAGCTGCGTTGCTGGCTCGGGGGCAAACGAGTGCTGAAGGATGGTCGTCGCAATCGACCGCGAGTATTTGAAGCTCTGGAAGTAGCCCATCATCTCGACGATGCCAACCGTGCAGCCCTCGGGCGGCCGACGCACCCACGCTTTCAAGCTGGATATCATGCTCTCTGAGAACGCGTTCGAGCGCTCGTCGGCTACGGTCAACATGCAGGGCAGGCAGCGACTAACTGTGCTGGTATCGGCCCTAGGAAAGAAGTAGTCGAGCAGATCACGCAGCTGGTCTCGAAGTCTGGTCGAGGTGCCCAGGTGCTCCAGCTCACCAGGTCGTACCCAGGGCAGGCCTTCTAACACTGGCACGAGCTTCGCAACGCGTGGGTACCTTTCGAAGAGCTCCTTCGCAGGCACCTGGACCTTTGCCGGCAAACGAAGAGAGAACGATTCGGTCGGGGCCAACGCGTTCAGCGTCGACATCGTTCCCAAGAGCGCGGCCGCTTCAAAGAGCAAGTTACCGGTGCGCCCCGTCCACCTCATCGTCACAAAGACCTTCTGCAAGGCTGGCTGGCTCGCAGGATCCCTGAAAATCCTGCTGGTGTTGAGCACTGTCGCATTCTTGAGGAGCGCGCTGCAGGCTGCCCGATCCTCGATCGTGGCTCGGCGCTCCTCAGCGTCGGCTAGGACCTCCTTCAAAAACTTGTAGGTCCTCGACAGGGTCGTGCCACGATTGGCTAGCTGGCCAGATCGATTCTGCCCAAACATGCCACGATGCTCTGCAGCAAATTGACTGGCCAG
>JWZX01002775.1:0-44192 GCA_001275005.1 Chrysochromulina tobinii
GGTGGGGGGTGGGGGGTGGGCTCCGTGACGAGCATGCGCGGGTGATGCGAGGTTGCCCACGACAACGCGATGGAGTCACACCGGGTCGACGATGGAGCCGGGGTGGTCGGGGGGTAAGATAGGATGGACGTCCTTGGGCATCACGAGCATACGAAAGGGCGCGTTGCCCACCTGACGAGGGTAGCACTCAGAGGAGGTAATCAGAGGCAATCAAGGCTCATGAGCGTCCATCAGCGTGCACGAGGTCGAGAGGTGAGCCATCATGCGCAATCAGTGACGAAACGCAGCGAAACGCACCGCCTCGACGAGCGCCTCGTCCGTGAGCTCGTGCAATCTCCAGCCGAGCGTCGCGTTCGTCAACACCAACGGCCCGCGCTCGAGGAGCTTGACGAAACCCATCTCGACGGCGAGCTCATAGGGGACGCGGTTGCACGGCTGCACTCCGGGGCTGCGCTCGAAGGCCTCAGGGTAGACCGCCGACGCCTAATGAGGGAGGCAATCAGAGGTCATCAGCGGCCCTCGTACCTTGATTGCGGGCCAATCACGCCTATTGAGGGAGGCAATCAGAGGTCATCAGCGGCCCTCGTACCTTGATTGCGGGCCAATCACGCGCAGAAGCGGCGCATGTCTCTGGCGGCGTAGCGGTCTCGAGCCACGTGGCAAACCTGATGAGGGATGCAATCGGAGGTACTCAAGTCGTAATTAGGAGTCGCAATCCCACTGCGGCGCGGCGGTCTCGAGCCACGTGGCAACCCGTTTCGCCTCCGTAGCGATGCAATCTTAGCAATCTGTTGCAATCAGTGGCAATCTGTGGCAATGATTGGTACTCAGTAGCACTCAGTAGCACTCAGTAGCAATCTGTTGCAATCAGTGGCAATCAGTTGTGGCAAACCGTTTCGCCTCCGTAGCGATGCCGCCGCTGCCTTCCGCCTCCGTGGCCGCAAAGGCGGCGAATGCCTGATGAGGGAGGCAATTATGGGTCATCGGTGATCATCAGAGGTCATCAGAGGTCATCAGAGGTCATCAGAGGTCATCAGAGGTCATCAGAGGCGGCGAATGCCTGCGCTGCCCGTTGAGGGTCCACCTCCTTGAGTGCGTACCTGTGGGGAGTGGGCGCCGTGGTGAGCACATGCATGCAAGGCGGGGTCCACCTCCTTTGAGTGCGTACGCCAGTCCCGAATAGGCAGCCGCTGATGAAGGCAAGATGCGCAATGCATGCTCGTACGCGTGCACCGCCCGCTCCAGAGACTCCGGCGTGCCTGTGGGGATTGGGCGCCGTGGTGAGCATATGCAGGCAACTCAGGGCCCGTCCGTGGCCGCTCCAGAGACTCCGGCGTGCCTGCGGGCGTTACCAGACGCACTCAGACGCACTCAGACGCACTCAGACGCACTCAGAGGCAATCCAGACGCAATCCAGGCGCACTCAGACGCATTCAGACGCATTCAGAGGCACTCAGACGCAATCAATGGCGCGCCTTGACTCTTGGCCGTGTGCGCGCAATCAGACGCAATCAGACGCAATCAGACGCAATCATGCCTTGACTCTTGGCCGTGTGCGCGGCCCTGATGAAGGAGGCAATCAGACGCAATCAGGCGCAATCATGCCTTGACTCTTGGCCGTGTGCGCGGCCCTGATGAAGGAGGCAATCAGACGCAATCAGACGCAATCATGCCTTGACTCTTGGCCGTGTGCGCGAGGCTCGTGTACACGGCCGCATCGGACGGTGCGAGATTGAGCGCGAGATTGAACGCGTTCTCGGCCTCGACGAAACGCGCCGCCGAGTCGAGCGCGTTCCCAAAGTTGATCACCTGAGAGGGGGCCATCATGCGCAATCAGTAGCCATCAGTGGCCATCATTCGCAATCAATGGCCATCATTCGCAATCAGTGGCCATCATTCGCAATCAGTGGCCATCAGACATCATCAATGCACCTTGGACACATCTGTTGGATCCGCGTTGAGCGCCCCCCGATACCAAAAGAGAGCTTCGTCAAGTTTACCGTCCACCTTCAGAGCATTGGCCAGGTTGTAGGCCGCAGCCGCGTCGTTCGGTGCGAGGCGCAGCACCGTCGTGAACGCCCCCGCCGCGTCGCGCGCGTGCCCCATTTTATCAAAGGCGTTCCCGAGATTGAAATAGCTCTCCGTGTCGGTGGGCTGTAACGTCAGCGCCGTCGTGAACGCCGCCACCGCCTCGGGGTGGCGCGAGGTGGCGTACAGGGCGTTGCCGCGATTGTGGTGGTTGTCTGCATGGGTTGTTCGTAGGCTCAGCGCGCAATCAAGATGCAATCAATAGGCAATCAATAGGCAATCAAGAGGCAATCAAGAGGCAATTATCGACACTCACCAGCATTGGTTGGCCGTAGGCTCAGCGCGCGATCAAGATGCAATCAAGATGCAATCAAGAGGCAATCAAGAGGCAATTATCGACACTCACCAGCATTTGTTGGCTGTAGGCTCAGCGCGCAATCAAGATGCAATCAAGATGCAATCAAGGTGCAATTAAGAGGCAATTATCGACATTCACCAGCATTGGTTGGCTGTAGGCTCAGCGCGCAATCAAGATGCAATCAATAGGCAATCAAGAGGCAATCAAGAGGCAATCAAGAGGCAATCAAGAGGCAATTATCGACACTCACCAGCATTGGTTGGCTGTAGGCTCAGCGCGCGATCATAGGATGCCAACGCCTCGTGGTTCTTGCCGAGCTTCTGCAGCGACAGGCCATAGTTGGTGCCAACCGTCGAGAGGACCTGATGAAGGAGGCACTCAGGGGCACTCATCAGAGGCACTCATCAGTGCACATCAGAGGCAATCATCAGAGGCACTCATCAGAGGCACTCACCAGAGGCACTCATCAGAGGCAATCAGAGGCAATCACAAGAGCCAAACAGAGGCACTCACCAGAGGCACTCAGCAGCATTCCAATTCCATATTAGGAATAAGCAGGCAAGCAAACGGACCTGCTGACGCTGCGCGTCATTGCGCCACGGTCCATCGGCGCTGAGCGTGAGGCAAAGGGCGTATGCCTCGGCCGCCTCGGCCCAACGGTTGGACTGCTGCAGCATGAAGCCGCGCTGTAGTGGCGCCATCCAGGCTGGCGGCTGCTGCGGCTGCTGCGGCTGCGGCTGCGGCTGCGGCTGCGGCTGCGGCTGCGGCTGCGGCTGCGTCGGCTGCTGCTCCTGAAGTGACGGCCTTGGTGCTGTTGAGGTAGGCACGCCGTCCTCTGCCTTGGGGCGAGGTGCTGGATCAATTTTGGAGGCCTGCTTTTTGGACGCGGCAGATGGCCGAGGTTCGCAACGCAACGATGCCAGCCGGAGCGTGCAATGTGCGATCGGCTCGCAACGCACGCGCTGCCAAGACCAAGTGCACGCTGGTCGATCCTGTGCTCCAGCCAAGGCGATCAAGGTGAACAGTATGAGGCCGGTGGCGACGGCCATTAGCGATGTTGATCTCGGGTGTGCGAGATAGAACCGGAAGCGGGATCTATTGCACCGCCATTCAGGCCCCGAGAGCTGCGTCGCACTTTCCTAATGACAACAATCTCGGTGACGGGAGCTCACACCGGCTCTCGTGCGAGCGCGCCGACCCAGCCGGCTTGTTGGAGGGATGCCTCGCGTCGTCTCGCTGCCAACCATGCTCGCGCTCCTCGAGTTGGCGGGCTCGCTCCGTGTACCCGTCTCGCCACGCATGCAGCTCCTTGGTCCGGACGGCCGGCCTATCGGCGGCGGCAGGAGCAGCCCTGGCTCGAGTGCCACCCCTGGACGCAGTGGACTGCTCGGCGTGGGCGGCGCTGGCTCGGGTGCAAAGAGTGCCAGCCCGAAGGTTGTGGTCGTCGGCGGTGGCGGAGCTAAACCTGCAGCGGCCGCGTTCGGCAGCATGCCCGAGGACCTCGCCGACTTTGATCCGTCGTTTGATCCGCTTGCGGCCGCACGGCCCAAATACGACCTGGCGGGCGCCTCGGGGCGCGGCGACGAGGCAGTGTGGGGCGCCGTGGCGCCCTCCTCAGCAGATGCGATCGCCGAGTGGACCAGCCACATGCTCGGCAAGGGCATCAAGCGAGTGCTCGGCTTGTTCACGGAGGAGGATGCGGCCGCGCGCAGTCCTGATGGCTCCGCCGCAGGCTACATGGGGGCGCTTGTGGCGGCGGGCTTCGAGCCGAGTGGTGTGTCGCTGCTAGACCCACGCCTCCCAGGCTCGCGCGACATCGTCCTCGCAATGTGCCGCGACGCGTACGCCGAAAAGGTGCGCCTGTGCGTGCACTGTGCAGACGGGACCACGCTGACGTCGGTTGCGATGGCGGATTGGCTACTCAGTGACTACGTGGGCGGCAACAACGCGGAGGAGGCGTGCGATCTGCTCGCGACGCGCAAGCGGCTCGCGGGCGTCGAGCGGCGCACCGCGCCCGAGCAGCTCGAGTGTTGGGTCACCAACGGCTGCCTTGCCGACGTGACGCCCGTGCATGCAAAGTCCTTGGTCGACGCCTGGTTGGAGCGACGCGCCAAGCTCGAGACGCCGAGCAACATCCAGGTGGTGGACGACCTGATGTGAGAGATGAGAGGGGTAGTGGTAGGGGTGGTGCGTGTGTGGAGGACCTGCCGGACGCGTGACGGACGCGGACTCAACGAGGGTTGATACGGGTTCCGACCAGAAAAATTTCTTTGAGGATCGAGCTCGTGTGCGGATCGAAATGATGTCGTTGCGGCGCGCGTGTTGGGCCGATAGACCGCGTCGTGAGCGTTTCTGGGCATCGAGATGAAAAGCGTCGTGTTGAGCGGCGAGCGGAGCGTCGGCAGTTCCGCCCATAACCGCGCTACAATTGTATTGCGCACGACGGCGAGGGCGGTACTCTCGTGACGGGCTACTTCAGCGGCAACGCATCGTTCGGCTCGACGACACTCACAAGCCTTGGGAAGGCAGCAACCTGCTTTGTTGCTTCGCTCATGCCGCCTCCAGATCGACCACCGCTGCCTCCGCGCCCGCCGCCAGCGCCATTCCACCCATCACCACCAGGCTCCCCTCCGGAATCATCTCTGACGCCAGATCCGCGTGGCGTTATGGCTCTTAGCGAGCAGACTGCAGTTGTGGTGTCCCTCGCAACCAGTCTTGCACTTCTGGCTCTGCTGTTGGCGTGCGTCTATCGCCGCCACTATCGCCGTCTAGCCGACAACTTTCGGGTCTCGCTCGACCGCCGTGAGCTCGACCTGCAGCTGCTCGAACACCGCTTCAAACAGCAGGCTCGTCCGCAATCGGACGAGTCGCCCTGGTACGTGTCCCCACCGTCCGAGTATGCGCCCAACTCGATCCCCAAGCGGTGTGACTTCCCCAAGCGGTGTGTCTGTGACGTCTGCGCGATGCCGCCCAAGCGCGGCCGCGCGGCTGCGGACGAGACGGCGCATGATTTTCGCCGACACAAGAGCGCCACGGAGGAGGCCTTTGCCGAGCTCGTCTGCCCCATCACCTTCTCGCTCCCCGTCGACCCCGTCACGGCGGAGGACGGCAACGTGTACGAGCGCTCGGCCATCGAGGAGTGGCTCAAGCAGCAGCTCAAGAGCCCGGTGACGAACTTGGCGATGGGCACGAAGCTGCTACCGGCGCTGCAGGTGAAGAACATGATCCGCACGATGGTCACCTCGGGCGCTCTCACGGGCGACAAGGTGGACTTGTGGAAGCTGAAGCTGAAGGAGGAGGAGGAGGTGGCGGTGATGCTGCGGAGGGCCGAGGCTGGCGATGGCGCGGCGATGTTCATCCTGGGACTTTGGTACGAGAATGGTGAGAAGGGCCTCGTGAAGGACAAGGCCAAGACTTTCGAGTGGTACAAGAAGAGCCACGAGGCTGGGGATGCAAGTGGGACTTGCTGCCTTGGCCAGTCTTACTTGGTTGGTGATGGCGTGCCAAAGTGCCTTGCGCGTGGTGCTACGCTGCTGAGCCAGGCCGCTGAGCACGGCAGCCAATACGCGTGCTGCAACCTGGGGCGCGCATACGCTCATGGCCTCTGGGGCTTCCCGGAGGACGAGACGATGGCGCGCCGCTACTACTCGATGGTGGCGAGCGCCGCGATCGAGTACTACTCGATGGTGGCGAGCGCCGCGATCGAGGATTGCACACCTGCCAAAGAGGAAGCAGCCACATGGCTGCGTGAGCATCCGGCAGCTTGACTCGGTGCGTTGGCACGTTTGAGTGCTGCGCTGGATGACGCTTCAGAGGCTGAGCTAGCTCGGCTTGCGGTTGCTTCGTGTGTGTCTTGTCAGGGACATCGTCCTCGCAATGTGCCGTGACGCGTCCACGCCGAAAAGGTGCGCCTGTGCGTGCTCTGTTTGGACGGGACCACGCTGACGTCGGCTGCGATGGCGGATTGGCTACTCAGTGACGACGTGGGCGGCAACAACGCGGAGGAGGCGTGCGATCAGCATGCAATCAGCATGCAATCAGCATGCAATCAGCATGCAATCGGAGGAGGCGTGCAATCTGCTCGCGACGCGCAAGCGGCTCGCGGGCGTCGAGCGGCGCACCGCGCCCGAGCAGCTCGAGTGTTGGGTCACCAACGGCTGCCTTGCCGACGTAACGCCCGTGCATGCAAAGACCTTGGTGGTCGACGCCTGGTTGGAGCGACGCGCCAAGCTCGAGACGCCGAGCAACATCCAGGTGGTGGACGACCTGATGTGAGAGATGAGAGGGGTAGTGGTAGGGGCGGTGCGTTTGTGGAGGACCTGCCGGATGCGTGACGGACGCGGACTTCTCAACGAGGGTTGATACAAGTTGATACGGGTTCCGACCAGATAAATTTCTTTGAAGATCGAGCTCGTGTGCGGATCGGAATGATGTCGTTGCGGCGCGCGTTTTTTGGCCGATAGACCGCGACGTGAGCGTTGTGGCAACGAGTTTCGAAGCGTCGTGTTGAGCGGCGAGGGGTGTGTTCCGCCTTCCTCCTTGTGCCCACCGGCGTCGCGATGCCGCCCAAGCGCGGCCGCGAGGCTGCCGAGGACGAGACGTCGCAGGAGCTACGTCGAACCAAGAGCGCGGTCAACGAGGCCATGAACGAGTTCCTCTGCCCCATCACCTTCTCGTTGCCCGTCGACCCCGTCATGGCGGAGGACGGCAAGGTGTACGAGCGCTCGGCCATCGAGGAGTGGCTCAAGCAGCAGCGCAAGAGCCCGGTGACGAACTTGGCGATGGGCACGAGGCTGCTGCCGGCGCTGCAGGTCAAGAACATGATCCGCACGATGGTCACCTCGGGCGCTCTCACGGGCGACAAGGTGGACGCGTGGAAGCTGAAGCTGAAGGAGGAGGAGGAGGTGGCGGAGACGCGGCGGAAGGCCGAGGCTGGTGATGGCGTGGCGATGTACGACCTGGGACTTTGGTACGAGAATGGTGAGAAGGGCCTCGCCAAGGACTTGGCCAAGGCTTTCGAGTTGTACAAGAAGAGCCACGAGGCTGGGGATGCAAGTGGGACTGCCGGCCTTGGCGATTGCTACTTGGTTGGGATGGGCGTGCCAAAGTGCCCCATGCTTGGCGCTACGCTGATGAGCGACGCCGCCGCACGCGGCAGCAAAAACGCGTGCTGGAACCTGGGGTTCGCATACGCTGATGGCCTCGGGGGCTTCCCGAAGGACGAGACGATGGCGCGCCGCTACTACTCGATGGTGGCGAGCGCCGCGATCGAAGATTGCACCAACGAGGGCAAAGAGAAAGCAGCCACATGGCTGCGTGAGCATCCAGCAGCTTGACTCGGTGCGTTGGTACGTTTGAGTGCTGCGCTGGTTGACGCTTCAGTGGCTGCGCTAGCTCGGCTCGTGGTTCCTTGTGGTTGCCCCTCTTAGTGTGCGTCCTCTCGCTCTGAGCCTCTGAGGGTTCCGTCGGCTGTATTGCGCGTTTGCGGTGCGGTGGCGGGTGGGGTGTGAGTGGGCTGTGAGTGGGCTGTGAATGGGGTGTGAATGGTGATTTGAATCCGCACGGAATGTGTCAGCGCGGTCTCCCCGCTCTCGCCGGGATCGGATATCGTATCGCGGCAGTGCGGATTCCCGACGCCGGTTCGCCCGCGGCGGGGAATACCGTACGTGCGTAAAAGCCCGATCGCTACATACGATTTTTGTCGCGCGCAACCGGCGGTGTTCCCGCTGTCTGCGACCGATCGGAACGCAAACAACGTAGAACATATCGACGAGAGCCCCACTCCGCCCTACGCCCTCGGTTCCCGTCATCGTGAGCCAGCTATAACGTAGACGCTCCGCACTGCAACGGAGCGAGCCAGCCAACTTCCTCCTTACCATTCTCCCCTTACCATGATTGTATGCACGGCTGTCGCGCGTCGTGTCGAGCTCTGGTCGGCGCGCGGTACTGTAGAAGATCCTCGGATGCGCGATTGTATGCAGATGGTAGCTCCCTGAGCCCACCCCGTACGTATACGGCGCCTGATGGGCGCCCTCATCATGCCAAACTACGCGCCCACGATGGCGCTCCCCCCCAGCTTCGGCTCCCTAACCCGACGTCATTTGTTCCCCACCACCATCCTGCGCTGTGCATGCCGCATGCAAACCAAGAGACCGGGACTCACGTGCCCTAATTAGGGACTCACGTGCCGCATGCAAACCACGAGACCATGAGTAGTCTCGGCATCACGTATCAAGTTCACGAGATGGACTTTCTCGGGGTGACGAAATCGGCCTCTTGGGACTTTCTCGGATGCAAGAAGTTCCTCATCAGTAACAATCAGCTCATCAGACGAGGTGACGAAACCAGCCCCTCCTAATGAAGAAGTTCCTCATCAGCTCATCAGACGTCGACCATCCTTGATTGCCTGCCTCATCAAACGTCGACCATCCTTGATTGCCTCCCTCATCAAAAGTTCAGGGCGATCTTCATGCCGCGACGCTGCAGCAAGCCCAGCAGATCTTTTTGGTCAGCTTCGGAGAGCGCCGAGTTGAACGCCAAGTTGAGCGCGCTGACGGTCGATCGCGCCTTGGCGAGCGTCTCAATCAGCGTGATGACCCACTCCTTTTTGAGCGAGGTGGCGGCGAGATCGACCTCGAGCACGTCGCGGTTGTGCCGGAAGAGCCCGGTCAGCAGCAGCATGGCCCCGTGCAGCATGGGCCTCTCCCGCAGCAACAGGAGCTTTTCGCCCTCGACCACGTCGAACGCGTCGCACCGCATGTACCTGATGAGGGACGCAATCGGAAGGCGTACTCAGAAGGAGAGAGGAGAAGAATCAAGGGCCTTTAGGAGAGAGAGGCCATCCGAGGGGTTCCAGAGGAGGCATCGCATGTACGCGAGACAGGAGACAGAGTCTTCCTTGAGAAGCATCGCGCCGATGCGCTCGAACGACTCAACCATCGTTGACACCTGATGAGCGAGGCAATTCGGGAGGGAGGGAATGGTGGAGGCCATCAGAGAGCTCATGGTAAGCGTCGTGGTGGGCACCCGCCCGCCTCGGTGCGCTCGAGGTTCGAGCGCCGTGCCGGGCACCTTGCGCACGTCGAGTGACCGAAGTGTCGAGTTGGTCTCAAGAGACTTGACGAGGGCAGGCACATCCAGCTGCGTGTTGGACAGGTCGAGAACTCGGATCGGGCACTTGTCCATCTTGAGCACGGCCGCGAGATCCGCCTGAGATTCCTTCGAGATCTGGACCGAGCTCAGATGCAGCACGGAGACGCGCTCGTAGTGCGAGGGAATGCCCCCGGGCACCGGCCGGATCTTGGAGAGGATGAGCTTCACGTGCGCGTTCGCGAGGCGCGCGTCGTTCATGAAGCAGCCCCACGTGTGCCCCTCGTACACCTGGAGGAATCTCGAGCCGGGGGGGTTTCGTGAGAGGGGGGGTGTGGTTTCGTCGGAGGAATCTCGAGCCGGGGGGGTTTCGTGAGAGGGGGGGTGGTTTCGTCAGGGCTCCTCAGGGCTCCTCAGGGCTCCTCAGGGCTCATCAGGGCTCCTCAGGGCTCATCAGGGCTCCTCAGGGCTCCTCAGGGCTCATCAGGGCTCCTCAGGGCTCCTCAGGGCTCATCAGGGCTCCTCAGGGCGGCTCAGGGCTCATCAGGGCTCCTCAGGGCGGCTCAGGGCTCATCAGGGCTCCTCAGGGCGGCTCAGGGCGGCTCACCGTGAGAGTCTCGAGCTGGGGGAAGGTTTCATTCCGCGCCATGAGTTCGGTCGGCGCGAGGAAGAGCACCTGATGACGGGAGGCATCATTCGAGCTCATCAGTGGCATTCAGCGGCATTCAGCGGCATTCAGCGGCACCTTGTTCGTGAAGAGCTCCTCTATGCTGGGGGCCATCATCAGCTTCACTCAGTGGCACTCAGTGGCACTCAGCGGCACCTGATTCGTCAAGAGCTCCTCCATGACGGGCTTCGATCGCAACGGCTCCAGATCCGCCTCAGTTCGAATGTCGACGATGATCACGAGCGCATGCAACTCGACGGCCTGCTTGAGAACCTCACCTGTGGGGAAGAGGGGCGGGCGCCGCGGTGAGCACCTGCATGCAGCTCGACGGCCTGCTTGAGAACCTCACCCGCATCAGACGAGACTCCTTTAGGCAACGACTCCTCGATGCTCTTGAGAATCATATCGCGGGGGTTTGTGCGCTTGGCCTCATCGGCCATGATGGCACCCAGCTTGCCGAGCGCGAGGGGTACCGGTACCTGCCGCCGTGGTGGGCACTCCGCGCTGGGGTGAGCACTTGCATGCAAGGCGCGGCGCCTTGCTGAGCGCGAGGGGCACTGTCACCAGCCGCCGGTCGCTCTTGGCACCCTGATGGCAATCCGAGGCAATCAGTGGCAATCAGTGGCAAGCTCTGGCACCTGCCGCCGGTCGCTCTTGGCACCGAGACGCGCCACGTCACTGAGGAGCGTGCTCGTGAGCGTGTGCAGTGCCTGCGAGAGCAGCAGGTCGTGCTCCTGTGGGGAATGGGGACGCCGCGCTGTGGTGAGCACTTGCATGCAAGGCGGGGGGGCCTCCATGGCAACCAACGTACCGTCTTGCTCTTGGTGCGGCAGAAGAAATTCGTCAGATTGGCATGGTCTTCGGAGGAGGGCGCCATCAGCTGATCGATCATCGAGAGTGCGTTCACGGTCGCCACCGCCTGCTCCTGCGGTGTCGGTGTCGTCCTTCCATCGATGCCTGAGAGAGGAGGGCGTGGCGCCGTGGTGAGCACTTGCATGCGAGGCGGTGTCGTCCTTCCATCGATGCCTTCTTTACCGGCGGGTGGTTTCGTGTCATTTGCGCTCCCGGCGGCTTTGGCAACGACCGAGGTAGTCAGCGACGGCAGGCTGCGGAGGTACAGGCGCTGATCTGACACGCGCAGTGTCTTCTTGATGATCTCATCAGCAACCTCCGTGTACTCGGCCTGCAGCGCCATCAGCGAGCCGCACTCAGAGAGTCAATGAAAAAGGCACTCAGAGAGTCAATGGGAGAGGCAATCAGACGCCATCAAGGGGGGGGCAATCATCAAGGGCGATGAGAGAGGCAATCAGACGCCATCAGGGGTGGGGGGCACTCATCAAGGGTAAGCACACACCTGTAGCACGTCAAGGAGCTGCGTGCGCGCCGCCTCGTACTTGGCCACCGACGAGAAGAGGAGCTTCGCGTGATTGCCCTCATTCAAGTCGATGATGACCATACTCGCATCTTTCTTGAGAAGCTTCTTCGATTTGGCGGCGGCGCTGTTGCCCTTCGAGCCGAAACGCAGCTGGTGGCGCGAGCCATACCTGATGAGAGAAGCAATCGGACGGTACTCAGAAGAGAGGAGAGGCAATCAAGAGCCATCAAGAGCCATCAAGCGCCATCAAGCGTCATCACGCGCCATCAAGCGCCATCAAGCGCCGTACCGGACGCCAAACCAGTGCTCGCAATCAAGAACAATCAAGAACAATCACGCGCCATCAAGCGCCATCAAGCGCCGTACCGGACGCCAAACCAGTGCTCGCAATCAAGAACAATCAAGAACAATCAAGAGCCATCAAGAGCCAGCAAGCGCCGTACCGGACGCCAAACCAGTGCTCGACGATGACGTCCGTGAGCCGCTTCTCGTACACGAGGATGAGTGCCTGCCAAATAAGGCAACCCACAATTGTCGGAGGGAATCAGAGGTCCGCAGTTAAAGTCAGGGACTCACGTGCCCTGATTAGGGACTCTATGTGCCCTAATTAGGTATCGCAATGATCAGGGGGGGCATCGGTGACGAAACCGCGTGAGGAGACCGACGAGACTCGCCTGGCTCGCCTTCTACGAGGGGACCTCTTATCAGGGGGGGCATCGGTGACGAAACCGCGTGACGAGACTCACCTGGCCTGCCTTGTACGAGGGGACACTGGTGCGTACTACCGTGTCGGGCCTCGGGTCGATGACGATCTCCATCTTGGTCGTACTCCGCTTGAAGGACTTGGAGGTCGAGAGGCCGTCGACGTGCACGCCATCGTAGGCGACTTCGACCGTGTCGTCGTCGCGCATCTGATGAGGAACATGATCAGTGGCAATCATCAGCAATCAGTGGCAATCAGTGGCAATCATAAGCAATCAGTTGCAATCCATGGCAATCCATGGCACCTCGACCACCGTCGCGCAGCCGAATGATGTCTTGAGGCGAGCGCCGACCGAGCAGCCGTAGGCAAGCCAGGGGGTGGCCACCACATTGACAGAGGCGCGCCCTTTGCCCTTGACATTGATGAGGAGTGTGGGGACGTCGCCTGCCTTGATGGCCTGCGAAGACAAGGGCAGCCGCACGACCTAATGAGGGCGGCAATCGGAGAGGTCCTCAGACGCCATCAGAAGACTGACCTGGGAAGACCAGGGTAGCCACACGTTCTCTAACTCGAGCCGGTCAGCGAAGGTGTCTGCTGGCGCACGCGACGAGCGGAAGCGCCCGATGACCTGCGCATGCAATGGGGGAGGAAAGAGGTGATGCGCATGCAATGGGGGAGGGAAGAGGTGAGCATCCGATGCAATTCGGTGTCATCAAGTGCAATCCGGTGTCATCCAGTGCAATCGGGTGTCATCAAGTGGATAGCAGAGGAGCGGCAGCGCCGTCGAACGCACCTGCATGTTGAACATCGCGATCACGGTCAGGTCTTCGGTCTCGCCCATCACCGATGCCGCGTCAGAACCATCCGCAATGCGAAATGTACAGCCGTTGCAGTTGAACAGCAAGATCATGCTTCCTGGCCCTGCCCAATCGTGGCGTGATTGCGTGGCGCCGTTGGGGTTGGACGATGCATGCTTCGAGGGCTTGCCCCCAGCCCAAAACTCAGGCCCACTCGCCGTGTACCTGGTGAGGGACGCAAAGATCAGAGGGCATCAGAGGGCATCAGAGGTCATCCGAGGTCATCCGAGGCCGGCCATCCGAGAGGTCATCCGAGGTCATCCGAGCACGTACGAGGCTTCCGTGGACTCGACCATATCCTTCTTCGACCAGCCAAAGTAACGGCGGATCACGCCAATGCCCTGGCGCGCCTGCTCCTCGAGAGCCGAACGCGCTGTGGTGAGCACTTGCTTGCAAGGCAGGTCATCAGTGGCAAGCAACGTCGTCGAGCTGGCGCGCCTGCTCAATGCCCGGCTTCTCAAGAGGGTTTCGTCCGCACGAGAGCGTGATCTCGTCGCTGAGCTCGCAGAACGAGATCGGGAGCTCGATGATCTTGTTTTCGGAGATATCGAGCTTCTTGAGCGCGGTCAGCTTGCCCATGTCGAGCGGCAGGACGGTGATCATGTTCTTGTGCACGTCGAGCACCTCGAGCCCCGTAATCAGGCAGAGGGAGGTTGGCAAGTCGACGAGCTGATTCGAGTAGAGCAGCAGGTGGCGCAGCGTGAGCATCGTGCCAATGAGCGATGGCACCTGTGGGAAGACGGCGCGCTGGGGTGAGCGCTTGCATGCAAGGCGGGTCTTCCGTGGCAATCAAGGGCCATCAAGGGCCATCAACGCACCCTCAGCAACCGATTCTTCTCGAGAGAGAGCGTGCGCACGGAGCGGAGCTTGCATAGCGGGGCGAGCGTGGACGCATCTCCAGCGAGATCGTTCTCGTCCATGCGGAGCTCGGCGAGCTGCGCGCGCGAGATCGAGGCAGATTGCACCTCGGTGAGATCTCGTGGCAAAGCGCAATCAGGGAGGCACTCAGGGAGGTCATCAGGGAGGCAATCAGGGAGGCAATCAGGGAGGCAATCAGAGAGGCAATAAGAGAGGCAATTAACGAGCCCTCACCTGCCCAAGTGATCTGCAGATGGCACCGGTCAGGTCCGTGAGCGACACGTCATCAGTGCCGGCCAGCCCTGCGGACTTGATGTGGAGTGACTTGACAGGCGCCTCCCCAAGCCCCTGGATGATCGCCTTGATGCCCGACGCGCCGAATGGGTTGTGGTCGAGCTGCAGTGATGAGATGAGCAGATTGCCCTTCATCAGAGTACCCATGGCATGCGCCGAGAGCAAGCCGAGATTGAGGTGAGCGACGTTCAGGGCCGACTCGGCGCCTGATTGTCCTCGAAGCTGTGGGATGGTCCGCGGGATGGTCATGAGTGGTCATCAGAGGCCATCAGAGGTCATCAGAGGTCATCAGAGGTCATCAGTGAGATTGTACCTGCGGGATGGTAAGCGCGGTGGCGCCTTCGATCTTCACGGTCATCATCTTCGGATGCGAGCGGATGGCGTCGGCAACCTATTCCACGCCGATCGCATGAGGTCATTAGTAGTCATTAGTGGTCATCAGGGACGGCCATTACGGAAGGTCATTAGAGGCCATTACCTGCTCCACGCCGATCGCATCGATCGCGTTCCGGCCAGATACATCGAGATGCTCTAGGGTCTTGTTCTCCCTGAGCGCCGTTGCGACCGACGCGGCCCCAGCGTTGTTAACATCTGCCAGATCGGGAGGCAAGTGTGAACAGATCGGGAGGCACACGGCTCATCAATCGCCATCATGCTCGCGGCCAACGGACGCACTCAGACGCGCAGGTGAGGCGCTCGAGCGTCGAGCTATACTTGACGCAATCAGAGATCATCAGAGATCATCAGAGATCATCAGTGGTACTCACCGGACGAGAGGGTGAGGCGCTTGAGCGTCGAGTTGAACTTGACGACACCGGCGAGAAGCAGCACGACCGGATCGACCTTCCCACCAGGCTGTAGCTCCTTGGCCTCGCCTTCCTTGGTCTCCTTCGAGAAGTCGATGTGGCCTTCCTTATCAGGGTACGCCAGCTCGCTCTTCTCGGGCGTGATTTGGAAGGCGTCGCAGCTGACGAAACCGACGAACCCGAGCCGGCAGTTGGAGGCTCAGCAGCTCATCAGTCGCAATCCATCGCAATCAGCGACTGCCATCAGCGGTGCTCACCTGACGAACCCGAGCCGGCAGTTGCAGTCGTCCTGGAGGAGGTACGAGCCGATGAACGTGAGGATGTCGTGCGTGTTCGCGCCGGGCACCCCGCGCACGTCGAGCGACGTCAGAGATTCGTTACGCTTGAGCGAGACCGCGAGCTCGTACCTGATGAGGGGCGCACTCAATGGTGATGAGGGGCGCAATCAAAGGTGATGGGGGGCGCAATCACAGGTGATGAGCGAGATCGCGAGCTCGTACCCATCCAAGTTAGGGTTGTCGGACACGTTGAGCACCTTGATGTTGCATGGTGCGCGTTCGGACCTGATGAGGGGCGCAATCAGCGGTCATCGTGAGCGGCGATCCGACGCAATCATCGATCAGCAGTTGTACTCAGCGGGGCAATGAGCTCATTCACACCAGAGGAGCTGCTTGAGCGCCGTCGTGAACTGCTTGCCGAGGTCGTTTTTGGCGAGGGAGAGGGAGGTGATCTTCTCGTACCCGTGATCTCCCTTGCCCAAGCCTTCCACAAGCGCCGAGATGAGCTTGCCGCCCGCCTTGTCGTTGAACTGGGCGTTGCTGAGCACCAAGGCGGTGATCTTGCACTGGTTGTCCTGTGAATGTGAAGGGCGAGAGCGCTGTGGTGAGCACTTGCATGCAAGGCGGTGATCTTGCACTAGTTGTCCTGGCACAGAGTGGCCGGAAAAGGATATGCCCTCGCTGTGGTGAGCACTTGCATGCAAGGCAGGTCATCAGTGGCAATTAACGTACCTGGCAGAGTGGCCGGAAAAGGATATGCCCTCCTTCGCCCTCCGCCCCGATTGCGACGCCCACACCCGACGAGGTGAGGTCGAGGCACTCGAGCCGCGTGTTTGCGCTCACGAGGGCGCCTGTTCAGGGGGCAAACGGAACCGCAATCGGAACCGCAGGACGAGGTTCGTCAAGAGGGCGCTCGGGCGGAGAGGTTCGTCAAGAGGGCGCTCGGGCAGAGAGGTTCGTCAAGAGGGCACTCGGGCAGAGAGGTTCGTCAGCCCCCCGAGCGCGCGCCGATGATGCCGCACGTCACGCGGTTGAGGGTGCCGTTTTGGCACGCTGTCGAGAGGTCGACGCGCTTCAAGGCGTCATTGCTGGCACCGGTGAGCTCGGGTACAGGTAGGGTCACCACGGACTGGCCTCCCGATCGCGAGACGGTGATGATGTCGAGCCGCTGTAGCTTCTCGTTGCCTCGCAGCGCCTGCGCCAGGGTGTTGATCAGCTCAATCTTCATGTTGTTCAGCGTCACGTGCGTGAGCGTCCGGTTGCCTCGCAGGCAGCCCGCGAGCAAGCGGAACGGCTCTACGTCCTTCAAGTCGGAGCGTGAAAGGTCGAATTCACACCGTTCCACATTAGGAAAGAGGCCGAAGTCGTTACAATAGGCGACCTGCGCGTTCGGGTTCGTCAGCAACGCGTTCCCAATCTCCGATCGCGCCTTCGAGTCGATCGTAGCTCCGGGCCCGAGATTGAAGGCGGTGAGCGTCGTGTTGGCACGAAGCGCGCCCGCGATCAAGACGGCGTCCGAGGTCGACGCCTCTTTTGGCCACGTGAGCGTCTTCGTCTCCTCGGAGAGCACGAACCTGATGAGGGAGGCAATCAGACGTCATCAGAGGTCATCAGAGGTCATCAGACGTCTCCTCGGAGAGCACGAACCAGATGAGGGAGGCAATCCGCATGCACTCAGGAAAGGCGATGAGGGAGGCAATCTGCATGCAATGAGGGAGGCACTCAGGCGCCGCAATCAGAAAGGCCGTGACGGAGGTCATCAGGGAGGCAATCAGGGAGGCCATTAGGGAGGCAATCAGGGAGGCAACAGCCATCAGAGAAGTCCGCACGCACATGTCACAGTGCAAGAAGGAGAGCTTGCGAGATTTGTTCTCGAGCAGAGCTCGGCCGATCTCGTCCTTGGCGCGCGTCGGCAGATGGCGATCTGAATGTTCGACGAGCTCCACCGACACCAGTGAGGGATGCTTACGCAACAGCTCGGCCAAGGCAGGCGTCTACCGACGGCTGATTATGCGAGAGGCCTGCGCAGAAGGGGCGCCATCGTTTGTCGCTCGTCATCGGGAGGGGCGCTAGCATTGCGCTCGTCATCAGGAGGGGCGTTAGCATTGGGCTCGTCATCAGGAGGCCATCCGAGCCCATCCATGGTCCGTCAAGGTGCAATCAGACGCAATCAGTGCCGAGGACGCACCGAGCCGGCGCTGGTTCGTCAAGGTGCAATCAGACGCAATCAGTGCCGAGGACGCACCGAGCCGGCGCAGCCCCTTGAGGGATTGCAGGCTGTTGCAAATCATCCGCACGCCCACCATGCCGAGGTTATTGCTGTTCACGTTGAGGTCGGTGAGAGAGCGGTTATTGGCGAGCGCCTCGCACATCCGGTGGAAGCCACTGAAGTGCGTCTCGACGAGGGTGGAGAGCTGGTTGTTCGAGATGTCGAACTTGGTCAGTTTGGGGCACGTGACGAGCATGCGCGCCATCCCGGGCACATCCTCCCAGCTGATGTCGTTCTGCGAGACGTTGATGTTCTGCACCTCCAGGTTCGAGTCCGTGATGAACCAGAGCGCGGACCTTCCATTTTCGGACAGGGGTTCGTCATGGAAGTCCCAAGTGGGCCGTTGGCGAGCGAGAAGAGCGCCAAGGTAGCCCGAGGCGATCCGGCACGTGTTATTCATGTACCTGAGGAGGGACGCAATTCGAAGCGATTAGGGGCCAAGAGAAGCCATCATAGGCGCACGCCCGAACAACCCGAGGCAATTAGAGGCAATTAGAGGCAATTAGAGGCAATTAGAGGCCATTAGAGGCCATTGGAGGCCATCAGAGGCGCACGCCCGAATGACCCGAGGCAAGTCGGCACGTGTGATTCTCAACGTACCGGTTGTTGAGGAATTCGGCGGCCGCCTTGTCATTGACCCAGCCCGGCCAGCCCGGACCAGCGGGCGGCGTGAGAGACGTGACCGTGATCAGGAGGTACTCGGCATAAAGGCCCTCCTGGAAGGAGAGGTGCTTGAACTGGTACTGCGCGGGCGCCTTGTCGGTCTGCATGGCGAGCGTCGCCGCGAGCGCCACGCCGTACTCGCCGTCCAAATCGAGGCGTGACCTGATGATGGAGGCAATCAGAGGTCATCATCCGAGGTCATCATCGAGCTCAGGTCCAGCTGAGCGGCCTGATGAGGGTGGCACTCAGAGAGGTCATCAGAGGCAATCAGACGTACCAAAGGCCCAGCTCGTCGGGATTGAGCCCGAGGACGCAATCAGAGGTCATCAGAGAGGTCATCAGAGGCAATCAGACGTACCAAAGGCCCAGCTCGTCGGGATTGAGCCCGAGGACGCACGCCACGTTCTTGCTTGTGAATTCACGCCGGCCGTTTTCTTGGTTGTTCACAGCGACGCGCCGGAGCATCTTCTTGCACACTTCATTCAGCTGCGCTTCCGTCTGCGACGGAGGCATCAACACGTACTCGACGAGCGCGGTGACGACCGTGTGCATGGCATGAGACTTGGGGACGACCGCCACAATGCCAGTGCGCATGTCGAACCCAGGCACCTGAGGAAGGAGGCAATGAGAGGCAATGAGAGGCAATGAGAGGCAATGAGAGGCAATGAGAGGCAATGAGAGGCAATTAGAGGCAATGAGAGGCAATGAGAGGCAATGGGAGGCAATGAGAGGCAATGAGAGGCAATGAGAGGCAATGAGAGGCAATGAGAGGCAATGAGAGGCAATTAGAGGCAATTAGAGGCAATGAGAGGCAATGAGAGGCAATGGGAGGCAATTGGAGGCAAGTAGAGGCCATCAGAGGCTCATCAGTGGTCATCAGAGGCCATCAGAGGCCATCAGAAATGCAATTCGAGGTGCGCTTGTCGAGATCCGCGCACCTTGGACCGTTGAAGCACTCGCAATGAGTGTGTATCGCAATCAGTGCTCATCAGTGCTCATCAGTGCTCATCAGTGCTCATCCGCGCACCTTGGACCGTTGAAGCACTCGCACACAGAGCGCATAGCAATCGGCGACCTCGTCTTCGCCCGAGACGACGCGAACCTTCTTGCCACGCAAGATCGAGTTGAGATCCAACGCTGCCTCGAGCGTCTTGACTTGTTTTTGCTGCACCTGCGTCGTCTCCTGCACCTTCTCCTCCTTCCCACTCGCCGCCGCGCCTCCCGATGAGTAGGCAGAGCCCAGGGACTCTTCCAAGGAGCCCTTGCGCTTCTGGCGTTGCCGACCGCCCCCGGCTTGGGCTGCCTCCTCCTGGTCCTTCGCCGCGGCCTGATGAGGGGAGCCATCAGAGGTCATCAGAGGCCATCAAGAGGCCATCAAGAGGCCATCAGAGGCCATCCGAGGTAATCAGTGGCCATCCGATGCCATCAGAGGTCATCCGATACAATCAGGTGCACTCAAATGCAATCCGGATCATCAGTGGTAGTCAGCGGCCATTACCTTCTCGGCTTCCTTGAGCTCCTTTTCGACCTTCTCCTTGCCCGCCGAGGACTGTACCTCGATTCGCATCCGGTTCCGAATGCCGGCCGAGATGCCTAATTTGGTACACGGGAAGCCGAGAGCGCTGTGGTGAGCACTTGCATGCCAGGCAGGTCATCAGTAGCAATCCGCATACCTAGTTTGTACAGCTGCAGCCGCGTGTCAGGCAGCTCGCCCAGGTCGATGACGGCGCTCTCCCCGCTATCCTTCCCGCTTTGGATCGCAGAGTAACTGATGAGGGAGGCAATCAGGCGTCCTCAGAGACCATCAGACGTACTGCGGAGGCAATCAGTCGTCATCGGATGCAATCAGAGGTCCTCAGCACGCGTACGTGAGCAGCAGCATCGAGAGAAGGACGGGCACTCCGATGGCCTCGACGAGGAAGGAAAGGAGGAACTCGAACTTCTCATCAAACGCCTTCTGGCTCATGTTGAGCATTCGATCGAAGAAGAAGTCGTGGGCGGCCCGGAAGGCCGCATCCTTTTCGAACGCCTCGTGGATCTGCTTGTGGATGATGCTGATTGCGACGGGGACGACCTTGACCTTCTCAAGGCCCAACCCCTTTTCGGAGGCGAGGATCATCGTGAAGCTCATCGAACGCACCTGATGAGGGCGGCAATCAGGAGTGTCATCAGATGAGGGAAGCAATCAGGCACGTCGCGGAAGGTGTGAAGCTCATCGAACGCACGTGTGTCGGATGCATGCCATCGTTGCCGTAACGGTTGAGGACGTGGACCGGCGTGAGCGTGGTCAAATCTCCCTTCATCTCGAGGTCGAACCCGTTGATGAGCACCTTCATCAGCTCGAGGCAGTGCTCGCCCGAGTCGATGGAGAACGTAACGGTCGCTGCGGACTTTGGAAGCGCCTCGGGGGGCTCGACGCCACCGAGGTACCTGATGAGGGAGGTAATCAGGTAGGTCATCAGTGACAATCAATAGGCAACCCGAGGTGTCATCAGAGGTCATCAGAGAAGCAGCACGCTCGTGATGAAGCCGAGGAGGAGTCATCAGAGGTCATCAGTGGCCATCTAGAGGCCATCTAGAGGCCACCAGTGGCCATCAGTGGCCACCAGTGGCCATCTAGAGGCCATCAGAGCTCCTCAGAGGAGCAGCACGCACGTGGCTTCGATCCATAAAGCCACTGGGTTCATGTAGGTTATGTTCGGGAGTTGTTTGGCAGAATTGGGGATTAGGTCTCCTTTGATCTTGTCGCGCATCAGGCAGAATCCGTCCACGTTCGCCGCGGAGGCGATGCAGCCGAGAAAGTGCATCAGGGTCGGCTGGATCGCGTCAAAGGAGATGTACCTGGACGCAGCGAGGCGCACAAGCGAGGCACTCAGGGAGGCGATTGGGCAGGTCATCAGGAAGGAAGGCCGTGACGGAGGTCATCAGGGAAGCAATCTGGGAGGCAATCAGGAAGGCCGTTACGGAGGCCATCAGGGAAGCAATCTGGGAGGCAATCAGGAAGGCCGTGACGGAGGTCATCAGTGAGGCGATGGGGAGGCACTCATGGAGGCCATCAGGGCGAAACACGTACAGCTGCTCCACGGTCTGAATGACTTGATGCCACAGGCCAGACGCAACGATGGGGACCGCGCGCCCACCACGACGCCCTCCTGACGCCGGCAGCTTGCGCTGCAGCGCAATCTTGGTCAGGGCCTCGGCCATCTCGACTGTGTAGAAGCCCGCAGGCATCGCCTGATGAGGAGAGCCATCCGACGCGCAATCAGATGCAATCAGACAGGCATCGCCTGATGAGGGGAGCCATCCGACGCGCAATCAGATGCAATCAGATGCACTAGGATGCAATGAGATGCAATGAGATGCAATGAGATGCAATGAGATGCAATGAGATGCAATGAGATGCAATGAGATGCAATGAGATGCATTCAGATACAATCAGATACAATCGGATGCAATTCGATGCAAGAGCGGTCATCCGCGGTCATCGGCGGTCATCCGCGGCCATTAGCGGCCATCACCTTGAGCGCCATCTCGACCGCGGGGATGACGTGAGCACGCGAGCTCGGCGAAGGCAGTGGACGGATCTCAAACTCGAGCAGATCGAGCAGATGCTCCTTCTCGCCCTTGGCGTTCGGGATCCTCGAGGGAGACATGATCTTCTTGTTGAATTGGTTGATGAAGGGCTGGCGGAGCTCGCGCATGCATTCCTTCTCGGCTTCCTCGAGGTATGTTTGTAGCTCGACTTGAGAGTCCACCATCAGCCGGCGCTGCGGGCGCGACGACATCAGCATGCGCTGCTTCATGACGAACTCCTTGAAGTTCGACTCGCGCTGCTTCCGCTTGAACTCCTCCTCCGCTTGCTGCTCTGCATTCGATAGACCCTTGGACGCGTGCTTGCCCTGTGGGGCGAGTGGTTGGCGTTGGGGTTCGGCTCAGTGTTAGGGCTAGGGCTCGGATTAGGCTGAGGGCGGGTTGGGCTTCGGTTCAGGGCTAGGGCTAGGGTTGGGCTTAGGGCTAGGGTTACCTGCGACGGGTGGCTGGCTTCATCGAGATCGCGCTCCAGATCGCGAGCTGCGGCGAGATCGAGGATCTGCTGGGCGGTCTGCATGACCCTCTCATCTCGAGCCGCGAGCTCCGTCGGGCCGAATCTCGCGTCCTCGAGATCAATGCGCATCGACTCGGTGCGGAAGACCTCTTTGTACCTGTGGGGAAGAGCGCGCACAGGGCGCCGAGATGAGCACATGCATGCATTGACTCGGTGCGGAAGACCTCTTTGTACCGGAGGTCAAGGTCATCAGGGGTCATCAGAGGTCCTCAGAGGTCATCAGCTTGTACCGGAGGTCAAGGTCATCAGGGGTCATCAGAGGTCATCACGGGTCATCACAGGTCATCAGTGAGATTGTACCGGAGGTCGAGGTTCTTGCGGCACTCGGCGATGTTGACGAGATGCTCGAAGAAACGGTTGCCCTGCACGCACGAAACGCTCGCGAGCCATCAGTACGCAATCTGGACGCAATCTGGACGCAATCAGGACGCGATCAAGGCGTACCTGCAGCTGCATCTGGATCACGGTGCGCTGCTGCTCTTGGGAGAGCTCCTTGAGATTCACCTGAGATCGAGAGGGCAATTAGGGAGACCATCAGAGGGAGGCCATCAGAGGGAGCCTCACAATGACGAAACGCAACAGGGAGGCCATCAGAGGGAGGTCATCAGAGGGATGCCATCAGAGGGAGGCTATCATAGGCCATCAGCGGGAGCCTCACAATGACGAAACGCGATTTATACTCGTCCACGTCGACACCTTCGGGGCGCGACGTGACCATCAGCCGATTGCCCGAAGGGACGAGCTCATAGTGAACGAAGGCTTCGACGATCTCGCGCATGCCCGCGGCTTCGTCAACCCCATCGACGAGCACGACGAGCGCACAGAGCTCATGCGCGATCAGAAGCATCCGTCGGTCCTCGTGGCGGTCGATGAACTCAGAGGAGATGTACCTGCCATATCGGGCATTAGAGGTCATTAGTGGTCATGAGGTCATTAGAGGTCATTGGCGGTCGATGAACTCAGAGGAGATCTACCTGCCATCTCGGCAGCATCTCGGCATCACATCAGGGCTCATCAGGCGCCAATCAGATGCAATCAGATGCAATCAGAGGCCATCAGAGGCCATCAGAGGCCATCAGAGGGCATCAGAGGGCATCAGAGGGCATCAGAGGCCATCAGAGGCCATCAGAGCCGAGGACGTACCAGCGCAGCAGGCCGTTCGGATCGGAAAGGAGCTCCTGTGGATCATCTCCGTGCTCGCGTAGCAGCCGGACAATGCGCTGCACGAAGACAATCACAGGCACGAGCCTCACGCCCTCGCCCGCGGTCTTTGGGTCCCCACAGCCCTCGGCCACCATGAAGAGAGCCTGCTTGATCATCCACGTCTTACCAGTGCCCGGTCCGGCGCGCACGAGCACGGGCTGGGCCGCATGGGTGCCTTCTTGCCGCTTGGGTGAGGGTTGCATCTGCTCAGAGGTCATTAGAGGTCATTAGAGGTACTCAGAGGTCATCCGAGGTCATCAGAGGTCGTCAAAGGTCGTCAGAGGTGATCAGAGGTCGTCAGCGCACCTGCTCGCGTGAGAGCTCGGGTACGTCCTTCATCACTTGGTACTGAGGGGGCGCGGTGCCGCCGGGGATGTCGGCGAGAGCGAGGAAGATGAGCTGGTCCTTGATGAGCAGCAGATTGCCGGTGATCGCGTCCTCGACCTTGTCCTCATGTGCCGTGACAAACTTGCAATACTTGATGCGATCGTCTTCGAAGGTGAAAGACGTTACCTCCGTCGGCACGGCCACGTGGTTGAACTGGTTGAGGTCATACCTGTGGGGAAGTGGAGGAGGTGGGGCGTCGTCGTGAGCACTCGCATGCATGCCCCCTATTCGATTGAGGTCATACCAAACTTGGGAGCCTGTCTTGCACTCTCGGGGCTCAATCGAGATCACATGGCGAGATCACATACCAAACTTGGGAGCCTGTCTTGCACTCCCGGGGCTTCACCGAGATCATATGGCGAGATCCCTCGTCGTACTCGAAGGCGCCGACCCAGTAGAGCACGGAGGCGTCGACGAGCTTCTTCTCGTGTAAGAGCAGCAGCTTCGTGTCGCGCGCATAGTGGGGGAAGGTTGTGTACACGACGTTGGCGGGCTGGATGTCGATGATCACCTCGCCCTTGACGCCGTCTTCTTTGCAGAAGGAATCGACGCGAGCGACGATGCGGTCGTCCTGCAGGACGCGCTGGACGGTCGCGCATTGCCCTGAAGGAGCGCCCACCTATCAAAGGAGGAGAGGGGAGGTAATTAGGGAGGTAATTAGGGAGGCCATCAGAGATGCAATCAGGGGATGCACTCAGAGGCCATCAGCCCACCTTTCGAAGGATGACGCGAGCTCCAATCGAGGTTGAGTACGCTAGCCAAGGTAATCAGGGAGGTAATTAGGGAGGTAATTAGGGAGGTAATCACCTTTCGAAGGATGACGCGAGCTCCAATCGAGGTTGAGTACGCTAGCCAAGGCTGCACCACGATGGTGGCCACTTCCTTTCCCCACACGATCTCGAGCTCCAGAGATGCCGCCGACTGCCAGCCGTCGTTGCCGAGGTCGTACTCCTCGCAGAGGTACCATTCGTTTGGAAACTCGACCCGCTCGAGAAAGGGGGTGCTCAGCGCGTACGCGAGCTTCAGACGCCCAACCTGTGGGGTCCGGACGCCGTGGTGAGCACTTGCATGCAAGGCAGACATTCAGAGGCAATCAGCGCACTTGCATGCAAGGCAGGCAATCAGAGGCAATCAGAGGCAATCAGCACACCTTCTTCTTGCGATTCGACTTGAGGAGCATGCATGCAAGGCAGGCAATCAGAGGCAATCAGAGGCAATCAGAGGCAATCAGCACACCTTCTTCTTGCGGTTCGACTTGAGGAGCAGATCGAACGAGACCTCAAGGGGAAGCTTCTCGAATGGGTGCTCCTTACCGGTCCAGCTGGTGACCGCGAAGGGCGCATTGAAGCAGTTGAAGACCATCTTGAGGGTCGCCGGCTCGGTGACGACGGCATGCCGCGAGGTGGTCGGACCTGTGGGGAAGAGGGGGCGCCGTGGTGAGCACATGCATGCTCGGACGGGAGCGGCGCGAGGAGGTCGGACCGTCCTGGTCGCCAAACTTGGGACGCTTGCCCGCCACGGCGCTTGGGAGGCCTTCGCCGTCCTTGCGGCGCTTGATGACGCTCGCGCCCTGACAGGGGAGGGGGTGGGGCGCCGTGGTGAGCACCGGGAGAGGCAGTGCTTGCGCTTTGGTCGCCTGCGACGACGCGGTCGAGGCGCACCTTTCCCGCCTTTCCCGAGTGGCAATCAGGGGCAGTCAGTGGCCATCAGTGGGGCACTCGTGCATGCAATCCGCGGGCGCACACCTTTCCCGCCTTGCCCGAGAGGACGCGCATCAGGCTGTTGGCCGTGTGGACCGCGAGATTGAACGAGATCGGGAGCGGAGTGGCGGGTACGAGCAAGGTCTGGTCTTCTTCGCCCTTGGCCTTGCCTGGAATCTTGGTGACGATCCAGCCGTACGCGCTCGCCACGACGCCATCCTTGGAGATCAGCGCCTTCTCGGTGCCGTCGGCGAGCACGATCGTCTCCATGATGCGCACGGACGTATCCTTGGGCACCTCCCCGATCTTGGTCGCTTCGGAGCCGTCCTCCCTGCCGGTCGACTCGCGCACCACGCACGACTTGATCGTCTTCATCAGTGGGAATCCGCGGGAGGCGAGCTTGAGCGTCTCGATCTCGTCGCGCGAGATGCCGGTCACCCAGCCGAGCGGCTCCTGATCTCCGTCGAGCTCGATGTGCATGCGCGTCTCGTTCACCTGACGAAACCAAGAGGGCCTCGCAATCAGAGGTCATCAGAGGTCATCAGAGGTCATCAGAGGTCATCAGAGGTCATCACCGGTTTCGTCATCAACTTCTCCTTGAACGAGAGCATCTCCTTCGCGCCCACGCGCACGAGCGAGCCGGGAAGGATCTTGTGGCATGTTTCGACCAGCGCCGAGTCGTGCGTCGGCCCTTGACGAACCTGGAGGGTCGACATGGCCACCATCAACGCTCATCAAGGCTCATCAATGACAATCAGTGCTCATCAGGGCGTCGGCCCTTGACGAACCTGGAGGGTCGACATGGCCACCATCAACGGCGACTGCGCAAACGGCGAGATCGTCTCCTCGACGACGACCTTCTCGACCTGTGGGGAGAGCGCACGCGCGCCGTGCTGAGCGCTTGCATGCGGGGCAGGCCATCCGCATGCAATCGGAGCGTACCTTCTTCTTGACCTTCTTCGACTGGCCGTAGCTGCCATACCCACTCGAGCCCTTCTCCTTGGCGGCGGCCGCCTCCGCCGCCGCCGCGGCCGCCGCGGCCTCCGCCTCCGCCTTCTTGCTCTTCGTCGCTTCGGGCTTCTTCTTGGTCGTCTTCTTCGCCTCGTTCGCGCGGTCCGAGACGATCCTCGTCGGACCTGCCATATTAGGGAGACGCAATTCGGGCTCCTCAGTCGCAATCAAGAGGCCATACGAGAGGAGCCAGGGAGGTCTCGCGTTCCTTTCATCCGCGGCGTCGGACCTTCTCCCGTCGCCTGGTCTGGCGCCCCCTCCCCTGTGAACGCCTCTGTGAACGCCTCTGTGAACGCCTCTGTAAAAGCCTCCTCCGCCGGTGCCGCCGCGTCAACGGCCACCTGGCTGATGGCCGCGCTCATCACCGCCGCTGAACTGTCAGTGCTCGGCTTTCGCGCGATGATCGGGGAGGGCGCCGTCCCGGGCGCCGTCACACTCGAAGGGGCCGCTCGCTTTCGGACGAAGGTTTCGTCAGCGTTGGCGTTGGACATGGCCACGGCCATCGCCTCCGCAGCGGCCGCGGCCTTCGCCTCCGCGGCCTCCTCGGCCGCCGCGGACGAAACGGTCACCACCGCCGCAGCCGCGAGCGCTGCCGTGAGCGCTGCAGCCTCGATGGACGCGACTGGCGCCGTGTCGAGGTCGGCCACCTTTTGCGAATTCGCATCGAGCGCATTAAAGAGCTTCTCATCGTCGGCCAGGCGCACCTGATGAGGGAGGCAATCAGACGCAATCAGAAGACGCAATCAGACGCAATCAGACGCAATCATAGTCGGCCAGGCGCACCTGATGAGGGAGGCCATCAGACGCAATCAGACGCAATCAGACGCAATCATCGTCGGCCAGGCGCACCTGATGAGGGAGGCAATCAGACGCAATCAGACGCAATCAGACGCAATCATCGGCGGCCAGGCGCACCTGATGAGGGAGGCCATCAGACGCAATCAGACGCAATCAGACGGAATCAGACGCAATCATCGTCGGCCAGGCGCACCTGCAAAAAGCGGGAGGCACTCACGGCTCATCAGTAGTCATCAACCGGCCATCATGAAGCTTCTCATCATCCACAAGGCGCGCACGACGATGAACTTCTCCTTGCGAAACAATCAGTCGCAATCAGAGCTCATCAGTGGCGCACGTGATTCCCAGGCCCGAGGATGAACTTCTCCTTCCGAAACAATCAGTCGCAATCAGAGCTCATCAGTGGCGCACGTGATTCCCAGGCCCGAGGATGAACTTTTCCTTCCGAAACGTGAGAGGGCCCTTGGCCGCATTGATCGCCTTGATGAGGAGATCGACCGCCGCGGAGGTGTACGTGCCACGGATCGCCGCCTCACCTGCGACTCAATCAGACGCAATCAGACGCACTCAGACTCAATTAGACGCAATTAGAAGCAATCAGGTGTACGAGCCACGGATCGCCGCCACCGCTCCGACCCGACCTTTCCACAGCCCACACCTGATGAGGGAGGCAATCAGCATGCAATCACGATCGCGGCCTCACCTCCAACCCGATCTTTCCACAGCCCGCACAGCTCATTCTCGTGCAGCTTGAGATCGGTCACTGACGAGCCCTCCATCACGTTCGTGAGCGCTTGGATGGCTGTGGAAGGGGGGAAGCAGTGGCCATCAGAGGTCAACAGAGGCCATCAGAGGCCATCAGAGGTCATCAGAGGTCATCAGAGGCCATCAGAGGCCATCAGAGGCCATCGGAGGTCATCAGAGGTCATCAGTCCACCTGCTGGCGACCAGACGAGGTCGGCTTGCTTGTGCTTGGGCGAGCAGTCACACAGGTTGGTGCCCGAGAGATCCAGTGTGCGTAGGGGCCGGTGGGCCAGCAGTGCCGTGATGACCTGCAGCGCAATCAGGCGCAGTCAGACGAAGTCAGACGCAGTCAAGCACAGTCAGGCGCAGTCAGACGCAATCCACGAGAGCCCATCCTGTGATTACCTTTGCGCCGGCCTCCGAGCCGAGATTGTTATGCGCTAATGAGCAGCTCGTCATCGCGACAAGGGCCGGCAGGGCCGGTGGCAGCGCCGTCGCGAATGCGCGCCCAAGCTGGTTGTGCGATAGGTCGAGAGACATGAGCATGAGGCTCTTGCCCTCGCGCAGCTGCCAAATTAGGGAGGCGTTTGCCAAATTAGGGAGGCGTTCGCCGAATGGGAGACCGTTTCGAAATCGGTTAGGCGTCCAGAGGCACTCGGGGGCGCAATCCGACGCAATCAGACGCAATCAGGCGCCATCAGACGCAGTCAGACGCAATGAGACGCACCGTCGGGCTAGGACAGCCGAGTTGGGTGATGAAGATGGCGGCGGCCGTGTCAGCGACGCCTGAGCTCGATAGCACGAGATTCCGGAGGCCGCCGCCCAGAGTGATGACGTTGGCGAGGTGGCCGATCTCGTCCTCCTTGGCATCCCCACAGCTGAGGCGCGAGAGATCGAGGTCCGCGAGCGAAGACGTTCCCTCGCGCAGGCACGCTTGGCAAAAGGTCACCATCGACGACGCGTGCAGCGTGTGGTTGCCGCCCAGGTTGAGTTTCGTCAAGACGCCCTTCGTCTGCGCGAGCTGCCGGCCGAGGTCGGCGATCTCGTCCGGCGAGATCATGTTATCGCGCAGATCGAGGGACGTGATCTCCGGCACAAGCAGCCCCACCGCCCGTAGCGACGTCTGCCGATGGCCCCCGATGAGCGCGCGCAGGTTGATGGCGCTCTTACCGGTCGCAACCGACGCCTTGTGAAGCCCCTTCGAAAAGGCCTTGCCCATCTTCGCGCCCTCGCTCAACACGGCGCCCCAGCGCTCGGGCCAGCGCCAGGGAGACGCAGCCTCGGGGGGGAGCGCGCACAGGCCCTTGCACAGGACACGCGTCACGAGCGACACGAGCACCTTTTCGTTCTTCGCCCGGATCACAAGCGGTGCGGAGGAGACGAGGCTGACGACGGGCAGCTCGCCCGACTTGACCAGCTGGGTCACCTGATGAGGGAGGCAATCAGACTCAATCAGACGCAATCAGACGCAATCAGACGCAATCAGACGCAATCAGCCCGACTTGACCAGCTGGGTCACCTTGCCGACCTCGTCACGCACCACCTTGGGCAGCCGCTCGAACTCCTTGACCACCTGATGAGCGAGGCCATCAGGCGGCATCAGCGGCCATCAGCGGTCATTATCGGTCATCAGCGGCCATCAGCGGTCATCAGCGGTCATCATCGGTCATCATCGGTCATCATCGGTCATCAGAGGTCATCAGAGGTCATCAGAGGTCATCAGACGTCATCAGAGGTCATCAGACCACCTTGATCGCGCGCAGCTCGCCCGGGGCATCGCGCCAGAATTGCTCGATCTTATTGGGGCCGGAGAGGGCGATTGCGGCGGCCTGGAGCTCAGCGGTCGAGATTGCGTCCGCGCCCTGCGCGAAGCTGATGAACATGGCCACCTCGATGAGCTCCTGCAGCAAGGACGGCAGGCCGCTGAACGCGGTGAGCGCCGAGTCCTGTTTGAGGAGGAGAGGAGCGTCGTGGTGAGCGCGTGCATGCACGGCAGGTCATCAGTGGCAATCAACGTGCCTGCTTATCCTGCTCGAGCTCCGAGGGAGATCGGATCACGATACCAATCAGGCGCAATCAGGCGCAATCAACGTGCCTGCTTATCCTGCTCGAGCTCGAGCGCCTCGACCGCCGCCTCCTCTGCCGCCGTGAGAGCCACCTGCCAAGTTTGGGTAGCGATCAGAGGCTGATGAGATCAGCAATCAGAGGCTGATGAGGGCAGCAATCATCTCGACGAGAGCGACCTCCTCCTCCACTGATGAGATCAGCAATCAGAGGCTGATGAGATCAGCAATCAGAGGCTGATGAGATCAGCAATCAGGGGCTGATGAGGGCAGCAATTACCTCGACGAGAGCCACCTCCTCCTCCACCGGCGGCGGAGGAGGCGGGGCGTTCTTGACGAACTCCTGGAATTCGTCAAAGCTCAGATGGCCATCGCCATCGGCGTCGAAGTCTCGAAACATCTCCATGGATGAATCCGTGTCCATTTCACGTGGCGGGGGCGGCGGCTCCACCTCCTCCTCCTCTGCCGCCGCTGGCGGCGGCGGCGGAGGGGCCTCATCCCAGGGGGCCTCCGCTGCTGCCTCGGCTGCCTCGGCCTCCGCTGCTGCCTCGGCCTCCGCTGCTGCCTCGGCTGCCTCGGCTGCCTCGGCCTCCGCTGCTGCCTCGGCTGCCTCGGCCTCCGCGGCTGCCTCGGCCTCCGCTGCTGCCTCGGCTGCCTCGACCTCCGCCGCTGCTGCCTCGGCCTCGTAGATGGAGTCCGCAGTCTCGTCTGGCACCGGTTCCTCAACCACCGCCTCTACAACCGCCGCCTCCTCAACCGCCGCCGCCTCCTCAACCGCCGCCTCCTCAACCGCCGCCGCCTCCTCGACTGCCGCATTGAATGGAGCTGGTTCTTCGACAGTCTCTGACGACGCTCCTTCCTCCTCAGCGGCCAATTCATCGAGCGCCTCCTCGAGCGCCGGGGGCTCATCGTGGAATGACGGCGGCTGCTCCAGACCCTGCTCGACCAGGTTGGAGGAGGAGGATGGCGCCGGAGCTTCTGCGATCGAAGACATCGAATCGCGGTGGCTCAGCTGCGAAGCCTTGGCTTTGGCTTTCGGCTTGTCCGTGCGGGCCGACTTATCCCGGTGGGACAGGGGCCCGCTTTGCTTGCGATCGCTGTGCTGGCCCGAGGGCAAATCGCCCCTGTGCGACGACTGGGATTTGCCACTCCGGTGCGATGCCTGGGATCTGCCGGTGGTCTTGTCGGTCGATTTTCCGTCATTTGGTGCGAGCTTGGGCAGTGCGGGCGGTTTCTTGCTCATGATCGACGTGCGCCTACCCTGCGCCCTTCCTCGCACGTCCCACTTAGCCACCAGCCCGCGCGCAAGTGCTTTTTGGAAAGGTCAGGGCCTTCTTTCTTTTGGTCGCGACAAACAGCGGGGCCGCGCAGGAAAATGCACCATACTGGGCAAGTTCGTGGCTCGAAACGTTATTTTCGTCTTGCTCTTTTTTTAGTTTTGGTTCAAACAGGCATATGTACATGTACAGTAAAAGAGCAGTGGGTGATTACATGAAACCAACCTTCCTCAAGAGGTGAAGTGCGTCTAGAAAAAAGCGCCATCGTGAGCGCCTCGAGGCGCAACTCTTTCCAAAACACTTTTTCGCCTCGCGGTGCGCGCCAATGACCATCGCGTACGATGCTGGGGACCTCAACGAGCTGACCGTCTTGTTTCGGTGGCACGGCACGATTATCCCCAAGGTGCTGTGCCGGCCGGTGCTGTGGCTGCTGGTCGCGTCCCATGTGGGCTTCTTGTATATGCACATGTACCGCGACGACATCACGTTGCCAACGCTCCCGTGGAAGCTCACAGCGGTGCCGACGGCCTTGCTCACCTTCTTCATCGTCTTCTACTCCAGCAACTGCTACAACCGCTACTACACCTTCTACTCCAAGTGCACGGGCATGTCCGCCGCGGTCATGTGCTGGGTCGGCCTGCTGCGCGTTCACTTCCCGAAGGCGAGCCCGGAGATCCTGTGGAACTTGTGCCGGCACATGGTCGCGAGCGTGTACATGCTCTACTTCCAGCTGGCAGGGGGCGCGAGCGACGGCGGCAAGCAGGTGACCGAGAGCGAGTGGCAGGTGCTCCTCCAGACTGGTTTGCTATCCCCGGAGGAGAAGAAGAAGCTCGCCGAGTACCGTGGCTTCAAGCCCTTCCTGTTGCAGGTCTGGGCGATGCGCGCGCTCTCAGACCACATCGCTGTGGACAAGGACAAGGGCCCGAACGCCAACCTCGGCCCCTTTCAGACGCAGGCGCTCGCCGCGCGCGGCTGCTGCGCCGACATTGTCAACACGATGACGCAGCCTGTGCCCTTCCCGTACTACCACACTCTCACCCTGATGCTCTCGCTCAATCTCCTGATGATCTCGTACTCGCTGCTCGAGTTCGAGACGACGATGACGGTCCCGGTCTTCTTCATCATCGTCTTCGTCCTCCTCGGCCTCAAGGAGACGGCCGTCGTGCTCGCCGACCCCTTCGGTGGCAACGACGTCGACTTCGAGACCGAGGTCTACATGGCCAACATGCTCGCGAACTCGAAGGCGCTCATCTCACCGTCGGCGGACTACGTGCCGCAGACGCTGCCGCTCGCTGTTGTGAAGGCGTCGCCCACAAAGAAATGAGCTGTGAAGGCGTCGCCGCCCTATTTTGGACTGGCATCGTGACCTAATTAGGCAAGTCGGATGGCCAACTCTGTGGCCTCGTAGCACGCGGCGGAGGGCTTGGGAGTCGCTTTCGCAGCCGGCGGCGACGCCTTGGGCACCGTGTTGGGCGCTGGGCCCATGCCACCCGTTGAGCCATCCATGGTGGCGGCATCCAGTGCGCAACCCGCAGAAGGCCTGGGCAGAGTGGTCGATGGTGTAACCACAAATGGTCGCTTCCACAAAGTGCAAAACCGTTGATGAATGTGCGCAGCGTGTGGGGGCGGGGGCCCTTGTGATGCAGCAGGCGGCAGCAAGAGTTGCATGCAGGCGGCAGCGAGGGACGCATGGGCAGATGCGCGTGCCGCGCGACGTGGCGACGTGTCAAACGGTGAGCGCGGACCACGATCGACGATGCGCGGGTTGTGAAAGTTACTAACGAGTAACGTGTGCTCGTGTTGCTGTTGCATTTGCTGTTGGTATGCCGTGTGTCTCTGTTTGTGTATGCGCTCACTGCTTGGGCCAGCAGCCAGCACTTTGAGCTCTGCCCGAATAAAAGTTAAATATGAGTGCTCACGTGTCGCGTATGTGGATTGTTGCCCGCGTCGCGGATGACGGCGTCCTAGGCCGCTATCGCTAGAGGGACCGCGCTCCGCGGACGGCGACGGGACCTACACGATGCCGAGCCCGCGACAGCACGTCCGAAGGGCCCTCAAAGGGCCCGTTAGTCAAAGGAGAAAGCACCCACGCTGCCACCGAAGGCGGTAATGAATGCGGGCCGGGCCAGGGGCCACAGCGCGCATAAGCTCGTCCGGCCTCCATGATGAGGGATGCAATCATCGGTCATACGAAGTCATCAGAGGCCCCGCACAAGCTCGTCCGGCCTCCGCGCTGTGGCGCCGCCCACACCTCACTGAGTGGCAGACACTGTCGCCAAGTGCTTTCGCCGCTGCTCACCACCCTTCCCCACAGCACCGAGAGAGAGAGAGAGAGCGGCATGGGGAGAGTGGCACAGCCGCGAGCCATGTCACCGAGGCGGCCTCGCCATCCACGTCGGCATGCAAGTGCTCACCAAGACGCCCTCTCCTCTCCCCACAGCCACGAGCCATGAGCCGAGCTACCTCAGCCATCGAGCCTCACCTAACGCAGAACTCAAACGCGCCAAAGCCGAGTCAAGCTGCTGGATGCTCACGCAGCCATGTGGCTGCTTCCTCCTTTGCGTCGTCGGTGCAATCATCGATCGCGGCGCTCGCCACCATCGAGAAGTAGCGGCGCGCCATCTTCTCGTCCTTCGGGAAGCCCAAGTGGCGCTTAGTGTATGCGCGTCCCAGATTGTAGCACGCGGAATTGCTGCCGCGTCCGGCGGCCTCGCCCAGCAGCATAGAACCACGCGCAAGGCACTTTGGCACGCCAACACCATGCAAGTAGCACCCTCCAAGGTTGCCAGTCCCACTTGCATGCCCAGCCTCGTGGCTCTTCTCGAACCACTCGAAAGCCTTGACCAAGTCCTTGGCGAGGCCCTTCTGACCAAGCCAGTACCATGCTCCCAGTATGCACATCGCCCAGCCATCACCAGCCTCGGCCTCACGCAGCTTCTCCGCCACCTCTTCCTCCTCCTGCAGCTTCAGCTTCCACGCGTCCAACTTGTCGCCCGTGAGAGCGCCCGAGGTGACCATCGCGCGGATCATGTTCTTGACCCGCAGCGCCGGCTGCAGCCTCGTGCCCATCGCCAAGTTCGTCACCGGGCTCTTGTGCTGCTGCTTGAGCCACTCCTCGATGGCCGAGCGCTCGTACACGTTGCCGTCCTCCGCCGTGACGGGGTCGACGGGCAGCGAGAAGGTGATGGGGCAGACGAGCTCGGCAAAGGCCTCCTCAGTGGCGCTCTTGTGTCGGCGCAGCTGCACCGTCTCGTCCTCGGCCTCGGCAGCCGCGCGGCCGCGCTTGGGCGGCATCGCGACGCCGGTGGGCACAAGGAGGAAAGGCGGCACCACCCCTCGCCGCTCAACACGACGCTTTTGAACTTCCGCGCAAAACGACGCGGTCTACCGGGTATCGGCCCAAAACGCGCGCCGCAACGAGATCATTCCGATCCGCACACGAGCTCGATCTTCAAAGAAATTTATCTGGTCGGAACGCCCGTATCAACCCTCGTTGAGCTTGAGGCCGCGTCCGTCACGCGTCCCGTCCGGCAGGTCCTCCAAACACGCACCACCCCATTCACACCCCATTCACAGCCCACTCACAGCCCACTCACACCCCACCCGCCACCGCACCGCAAACGCGCAATACAGCCGATGGAACCCTCATCAGAGGCTCAGAGCGAGAGGACGCACACTAAAAGAGGGGCAACCACAAGGAACCACGAGCCGAGCTAGCGCAGCCACTGAAGCGTCATCTAGCGCAGCACTCAAACGTGCCCAAGCCGAGTCAAGCTGCTGGATGCTCACGCAGCCATGTGGCTGCTTTCTCTGTGGCAGCGGCGGTGCAATCATCGATCGCGGCGCTCGCCACCATCGAGTAATAGCGGCGCGCCATCGTCTCGTCCTTCGGGAAGCCCCAGTTGCCATCAGCGTATAAGAATCCCAGGTTGCAGCACGCGACTTTGCTGCCGCGTTCAGCACCCTGGCTCATCAGCGTATTCGCACGCGCAAAGCACTTTGGCACGCCATACCCCAGCAAGTAGCACGCTCCAAGGCTGCCAGTCCCACTTGCATCCCCAGCCTCGTGGCTCTTCTTGTACCACTCGAAAGCCTTGGCCAAGTCCTTGGCGAGGCCCATCTCACCATACTCGCACCAAACTCCCAGTTGGTGCATCACCGCGCCATCACCAGCCTCGGCCTTACGCAGCGTCTCCGCCACCTCCTCCTCCTCCTCCAGCTTCAGCTTCCACGCGTCCACCTTGTCGCCCGTGAGAGCGCCCGAGGTGACCATCGCGCGGATCATGTTCTTGACCCGCAGCGCTGGTAGGAGCTTCACGCCCATCGCCAAGTTCGTCACCGGGCTCTTGTGCTTGTGCTTGAGCCACTCCTTGATGGCCGAGCGCTCGTACACGTTGCCGTCCTCCGCCGTGACGGGGTCGACGGGCAGCGAGAAGGTGATGGGGCAGACGAGCTCGGCAAAGGCCTCCTCGGTGGCGCTCTTGTGTCGGCGCAGCTGCACCGTCGCGTCCTCGGCCTCGGCAGCCGAGCGGTCGCGCTTGGGCGGCATGTGTTTGCAAACACCCGCGTCCGTTCCTGTGCGCACGTTTCGGAACTTAAATAGTTGTGCATGCAGTTCAGTTCAGTTCAGTTAACTGAACTGAACTGCATGCACAAATTAGCGTTGAAACGTGCCTCTCTAACGTGAGCCAAGCCAGTCGCCCCCCCCACAGGACGGTGTGTGTGCGCACAGAGGGTCCCGGGGGGTAAATTTGTGGGTGAGCCCTATTAGTGGTGCTAATTGGATAAACTGTGCGGCCGCCGGAGCTTGCCCTCGTGCCCGTGGTATCTTCGTGGCCGCGGCCTTGCCCTTCGGCGGCCCCGTTGCCGTTCCGTTGGCCGAGCCTAAATGTAGAAAGCATCTCAAAGCGAAGCACACCACACTCTAACGTCCTAGTGTGACGGTCAAAGATCGCTGCGGTAGACCGCTCACTGCTCTACAGAGTGCAGTTCCATCCATTCTCAATTTCGCGAGTCTTCTTCAGGTCGGCCTTCGTGACAAATCCCGGACGGCCGAGTGACGAATCCCGGACGGCAGCGAGGCATGAGGGCCGAACGGGCGCTCCTCTGCGTGCCATTCGTATTCAGTCGGCCCAGTCCACTTCCCACGTGAGCTGGGTTCGGGTTCAGGGTTCGTCAGGGCTCGTCAGGGTTCGTCAGTCGGCCCAGTCCGCCTCCCACGTGAGCTGCGCGTCCTTGAGCTGCGCCTTAATCTTGTCGTTGTCCGGATCCATTTTGAGCGCCGTCTCGAGCTCGTGCACCGCAAGCTTGACCGTTGTCCGCTCGTTGAGCGCGAGGTGTGCCTCCGCGGCTCGGAGATACGCCTTCAGATAGCTCGGATCGATCTCGTACGCATCGACGGAATCTTCGGCGGCCTGACGCAGATAGCGCTTCGTCTGAGGCAATTAGAGGCAATTAGAGGCAATTAGAGGCAATTAGAGGCAATTAGAGGCAATTAGAGGCAATTAGAGGCAATTTTGAGGCAATTAGAGGCAGATAGCGCTTCGTCTGGGACGACGCGCGGACCAAGCTGGAGTGAGTGGCACTCAGAGGCCATAAGCATGCACTCGGAGGCCATCAGCATGCACTCAGAGGCCATAAGCGGCACACAGAGGTAACCCGAGGTCCTGCGAGGCCATCAGAGGTCATCAGAGGTCCTGCGAGGCCAACAGAGATCATCAGAGGCAATCACCTTGGAGGGCAGTCCAAGCTTGAGACCGGCCGCAATCAGAGGTCATCAGAGGTCATCAGAGGTCATCAGAGGCCATCACCTTGGAGGGCAGCCCAAGTTTGAGACCGGCCGCAGCGCGGTTCGACAGGTACTCTTTCTTCTGAGGGTTGAGTCGAATCGCCTCGGTAGCGAGGTCGTACCTGTGGGGAAGTGGGAGGGGGCGTCGTGGTGAGCACTTGCATGCACGAGGGTTGAGTCGAATCGCCTCGGTAGCGAGGTCGTACCTGATGAGGGAGGCAATCAGAGGCCATCAGTGGCCATCAGAGGCCACCAGAGGCCATCAGAGGCCATCAGAGGCCATAAGAGGCCATAAGAGGCCATTAGAGGCCATCAGAGGCCATTGGTGGCCATCAGTGGCCAGCAGAGGCCATAGGACGTACGAGCGTTGGTACTCCTTCTCCTTGAACGCCCAATGGGGGAGGCAATCAGTGGCAATTAGAGGCCATCGGACGTACGAGCGTTGGTACTCCTTCTCCTTGAACGCCCAATGGGGGAGGCAATCAGTGGCAATTCGAGGCCATAGGACGTACGAGCGTTGGTACTCCTTCTCCTTGAACGCACGGACCGCCGCGTCGTTGAACTCCTCGGCGACCGCTGGCGCCTCGGCAGAGCTCGGTTTGAGCTCGGGTCGCGTCTTCGGCGGCACGTACCTGTGGGGAAGTGGTGGGGCGTCGTGATGAGCACTTGCATGCACGAGGGTCGCGTCTTCGGCGGCACGTACACGGGCGCTCGTTCCTTCTTCGCAATCAGAGGCAATCAGAGGCAATCAGTGGCACGTACACGGGCGCTCGTTCCTTCTTCGCCGCCTGATCGAAGCCGACTCCACCCACCGCCTCCCACGGCCGGGCCGCCGCGTCGGCACCCACCTGACGAGAGGCATGCGATCGAGGAGGCACTCAGCATGCAATGAGGAGGCATGCAATCGGGCCGCCGCGTCGGCACCCACCTGACGAGAGGCATGCGATCGGCGTACAATCAGAGGCCATCAGAGGGTAAGACCACCCACCTGTGTCTCCTCTCCAAAGGTCTGGCGGGCAATCAGCATGCAATCACCATGCAATCAGCATGCAATCAGCATGCAATCAGCATGCAATCAGCATGCAATCACCATGCAATCACCATGCAATCACCATGCAATCACCATGCAATCACCATGCAAACAGCATGCAATCAGCATGCAATCAGCATGCAATCAGCATGCAATCAGACCCACCTGTGCCTTCTCTCCGAAGGTCTGCAGCAGATCATCGGTGCTCATGCCAGCCGTTGTGGCGACGATCGCGCCAGACCCGATCACCGGGGCGCTACTGCCGCCGCCGCCGCCGCCATTGTACCCCAGCTCCCGCTGGCGCTTATCTTCGAGACTCTGCGTCGTTGTGTACACGGAGCCTGCATGCACGTGGTAGTTGGGAGGCCATCAGTCGCAATCAGCATGCACTCAGTCGCAATCAGCATGCACTCAGTCGCAATCAGCATGCACTCAGTCGCAATCAGCATGCACTCAGTCGCAAAATCAGCAATCACCTGCATGCACGTGGTAGCTGGGATCCTCTTTGCTCCCCGCTGACCATGGTATGGAGAGGTTGATGCCAAACTCGGCGTGCGGCCGGTAGTCGCCTCGCTTCTTGAGCAGCATCTCGATCTGGTAGGGGTCCGCGCCCTTGAGCGCCATCACGAGCACATCCTCGAGCGACTGCATCGGCGGGATGACGAAGTTCTCGGCCCAACGCTTGTAGTCAAAGTTGTTGGTGGTGAGGAAGTGGTAGGCGGCGTGCACGGCGGTGAACACGTCGGCCGCCTCCTTTTGGCGGCGCATGTTCTTGTCCGGATGCCACTTGAGCGACATCTTGCGGAATCGCATCTTGACCTTGTCGAGGTTGCCACGGTCCTCCTTCTTGACGCCGAGGAAGTCGTAGGCCTGGTCGGTGGTCATGGGCATGCCCGGGATCTCGGGCAGCGGCTCGAATGGCGCCGTGTCGGGCGCGTCCTTCTGCTTCACATCCGCCGCCTCAAGGAATGCGTTCAGGTCGGGCAGGTTCTGTGCGCCCTCGACGCCGCCTTCGTACGGCCGCGCCGCACGGTCGTTGATCTCGCCAAAGGTGCCGTCACCCCGGACGTTGTGGCCCGACAGCTTGTGCACGTACGTGGGCGGCGGGGGAGTCGGCGTCGCGTCGGAGGATGCGGCCGCGCTCTCGCTGTCGGCCATGGACGACGACGACTCGGCTGGGTGAGTCCTTCGCGAGCCGAGCGGAGCGCGCGCAGGTGCCGTTATAGGCACGCGAGCCACGTCACCAAAACTTGAACTGACGCGACAGACTAGCCCCTCACCCGAACGGCCGTGGACGATGATGGCAGAGCGAAAGTGAGGTCGGATTTTTTGTAGTTTTCGCAGGGAAGTTTGCAAACGACTTCTCGCGAACGCCACCCGCCGCGCCAACATGCCGCCCAAGCGCGGCCTCGAGGCTGCCGAGGCCGAGGACGCGACGGTGCAGCTGCGCCGACACAAGAGCGCCACCGAGGAGGCCTTTGCCGAGCTCGTCTGCCCCATCACCTTCTCGCTGCCCGTCGACCCCGTCACGGCGGAGGACGGCAACGTGTACGAGCGCTCGGCCATCGAGGAGTGGCTCAAGCAGCAGCTCAAGAGCCCGGTGACGAACTTGGCGATGGGCACGAAGCTGCAGCCGGCGCTGCGGGTGAAGAACATGATCCGCGCGATGGTCACCTCGGGCGCTCTCACGGGTGACAAGGTGGACGCGTGGAAGCTGAAGCTAGAGGAGGAGGAGGAGGTGGCGGAGATGCTGCGTAAGGCCGAGGCTGGTGATGGCGGGGCGATGCGCAGACTGGGGAAATGGTACAAGTATGGTGAGAAGGGCCTCGCAAAGGACTTGGCCAAGGCTTTCGAGTGGTACGAGAAGAGCCACGAGGCCGGGGATGCAAGTGGGACTTGCTGCCTTGGCACGTGCTACTTGGTTGGGATGGGCGTGCCAGAGTGTCAATCGCGTGCCAATACGCTGCTGAGCGAGGCCGCTGGGCGCGGCAGCAAGCTCGCGTGCTGCACTCTGGGGCGCGCATACGGTGATGGCCTCTGGGGCTTCCCGAAGGACGAGAAGATGGCGCGCCGCTACTACTCGATGGTGGCGAGCGCCGCGATCCATGATCTCACCGGCGACGCAAAGGAGGAAGCAGCCACATGGCTGCGTGAGCATCCAGCAGCTTGACTCGGCATTGGCACATTTGGTTTGGCTCAGCGGCTGAGCTAGCTCGGTTACATGGCTCGGCGGTGCCAATCTCTCTACGCGTGTACTTGTATAGCGTCGTCACTCACCAGCCGAGCCCGCCCCCGTGGCGGCTAGCCCGTGTGGGCTGCGCATCGCGCATGAGGCGTGCACAACTTCAATGATGAGCATGTACATGTATCCGTATCGGTTTATCGCGAGGACTTATATTGAGTGTGTTTGCACGTTGGGGAAGTATTCGAGTCAGGCGTTACAAGACATGCCGCGCATCTCGCACTCGAGGTTGCGAACTTCTCGGACAATGTGGCGTCGTCCCCCTCGCTGAAGTCCACGCATCGGACCGCGATGCAGCGCAGCCTGCGCCTTCTCGTGCTGGCCACCTCCTCGTCGTACAGCTGCGCGTGGGAGGTGGCCAGGGTGCCGTCTCGCCACGCCCACGGAGTCGCGCGCCGCAGCGCGCTCTCAATGTCCGCCACCACCGCCGCGCCCGTTGCCTCGGCGGCGGATGAGCTAGTGACCGCCATCTCGGGCGACGGCTCGATCTCCGCGAAAGCCATCGTGACGACCGCGCTGGTCGCCGAGACGAGCCGGCTGCAGGGCCTCGGCGGCCTCGCGGCCGCGGCGCTCGGCCGCGCCCTCACGTGCACGCTGATGATCGCGGACGGTCTCGAAGAGGATGAGACCTTCCAGGTCAACTTCCAGGGCGATGGGCCGCTGCGCGGCGTGCTGGCGCTCGCGAACGGGAAGCTCGAGGCGCGCGGCTACGTGGGCAACCCGGCGGTCACGCTGCCGCCCAACGCCAAGGGCAAGTTCGACGTGGGGCAAGGTGTGGGCAAGGGCTCGCTGCAGGTCGTGCGAACGAAGAACCTGCCCGGGGAGGTGGTGTCGTCGCCGTACACGTCGATCACGGAGATCAAGACGGGCGAGATCCCGGAGGACATTAACTACTTCCTCTGCGATTCGGAGCAAAAGGAGGGAGCTCTCGCCGCCGGCGTCTATGTGAACGGGCTCGACCCGGGCACCGACCGCAACGGCCTGTGCCTCAACGGCGCGCTCGTGCAGGCGGCGGGAGGCTGGTACGTGTCGCTGCTGCCCTTTCCGAATGAGGATGCGGTGGCGCAGCTGCAGAAGAATCTCGAGGCGATCTCGCACCGCTCGCCCACCCAGATGATCCGTGACGGGCTGAGCGCCGAGGACATCCTGCAGCTGCTGCTCAAGGACATGGCGCCCCAGATCATGAGGCGCGCGGTGCGTCTGTTGGCCTCTGATGGCCTCTGATGGCTTCGTATGACCGATGATTGCATCCCTCATCATGGAGACCGGACGAGCTTTTGCGGGGCCTCTGATGGCTTCGTATGACCGATGATTGCATCCCTCATCATGGAGCCCAAGATCGGCTGCCTGCCTCTCTGATTACGTATTACGACCGATGATTGCATCCCTCATCATGGAGCCCAAGATCGGCTGCCTGCCTCTCTGATTACGTATTACGACCGATGATTGCATCCCTCATCATGGAGCCTAAGATCGGGTGCCTGCCTCTCTGATTACGTATTATGACCGATGAATGCAGTGCCTCTGAGTGCCTCTGAGTGCCTCGGAGTGCCTCTGAGTGCCTCTGAGTGCCTCTGATGATGAGCTTCATCCCAGGTGCCCGCCTCGCTGGCGGCGAGCTGCAAGTGCTCCGAGGAGCGCGTGATGCGCACGCTGCGGCTGCTCCCGCGTTCGGAGATCGAGGACATCATGGAGAAGCACGAGGACATCGAGGTCAAGTGCGAGTTCTGCGGCAAACGGTACAACATGACGCCGGAGGAGATCAAGACGAATCTGGACGCGACCCCGAAAGGGACTCCCTGAGCTCTACAGGGGGAGATCGAGAGGTCCCTGAGCTCAACAGGGGGAGATCGAGAGGTCCCTGAGCTCCGCATAGGGAGATCGAGAGACACTCCTGGCGCGCAGCGGCCCCAGCGGAGCAGGCGGCGCCCGCCTCCGAGCGAAGGTACGCACGTGAGTTATCCGCTGCCGTGGCGGCGCACGTCGGTTTTGGTTTTTCTCTAGTCAAAATAAGTAACGCCGTGCGCGCCCGGGGAAAGCCCGGGGTGGGCCGTGATCGCCGTGAAAGTCGCGCGCATTGGCGTCGCGCGCGCGGCCGCGCGCCGCGCCGCGCCCCAATCACTCCCGCCCGCGCAATTTTAACCCATGAAATTATACACAGAGATCAGAGTGTGTATACGTGACGACGAAGATAACGTCGTGTCCCCTGTGTGACATGATTGTTGCATTGTTCCCTCATGACGCCACACGTGCTCGCGTCTTGAATCAAATGTCTGGCCTATTGAGTACTCACCCGGTCGTGGACGTGGATCGCTTAGCGAGAGGGCGATGCCGACTCACATCTTTTAATTTGAGATCCTTTCACACACAGCCGTCGCGCGACTTCCCGCCTACAACCATGCCGCCCAAGCGCGGCCGTGCGGCTGCCGAGGCCGAGGACGAGACGGTGCAGCTGCGCCGACACAAGAGCGCCACCGAGGAGGCCATGAACGAGTTCCTCTGCCCCATCACCTTTTCGCTGCCCGTCGACCCCGTCATGGCGGAGGACGGCAACGTGTACGAGCGCTCGGCCATCGAGGAGTGGCTCAAGCAGCAGCACAAGAGCCCGGTGACGAACTTGGCGATGGGCACGAGGCTGCTGCCGGCGCTGCGGGTCAAGAACATGATCCGCGCGATGGTCACCTCGGGCGCTCTCACGGGTGACAAGGTGGACGCATGGAAGCTGAAGCTGGAGGAGGAGGAGGAGGTGGCGGAGAAGCTGCGTGAGGCCGAGGCTGGTCATGGCGGGGCGATGTACAACCTGGGAGTTTGGTACGAGAAGGGTCAGAAGGGCCTCGCAAAGGACTTGGCCAAGGCTTTCGAGTGGTACGAGAAGAGCCACGAGGCTGGGAATGCAGGTGGGACTGGCGGCCTTGGAGCGTGCTACTTGGTTGGGATGGGCGTGCCAAAGTGCCTGGCGCGTGGTGCTATGCTGCTGGGCCAAGCCGCTGAACGCGGCAGCAAAGCCGCGTGCTACCAACTGGGATTCGTATACGCTGATGGCAACTTGGGCTTCCCGAAGGACGAGAAGATGGCGCGCCGCTACTACTCGATGGTGGCGAGCGCCTCGAACGAGGATTGCAGCGACGCTGCCACAGAGAAAGCAGCCACATGGCTGCGTGAGCATCCAGCAGCTTGACTCGGCTTTGGCACGTTTGAGTGGTGCCTTACAGTGGGCGTGTGGCTCAGTGCACGGCCCATGGCCACACTCTCTGTGCCATCCTCTCTCGACGCCTCCGGCACCTGGCGTCTGGGAAGCAACGCGCGGCACCAGCGGCCCCAGGGCGCCCGTTCTCCGTGCGAAGGTGTGGGCGCATGCATAAATCCAGTGTCATGGTGTGTTCACACCGATCACAGTAACGTTTACACTACGATCGACTCTTACGCGGGGAAATCTCGTTGACACAAAATGCCGCCCAAGCGCGACCGCGAGGCTGCCGAGGCCGAGGATGAGACGGCGCAGCTGCGCCGGCACAAGAGCGCCTTCGAGGAGGCCATGAACGAGTTCCTCTGCCCCATCACCTTCTCGCTGCCCGTCGACCCCGTCACGGCGGAGGACG
>JWZX01002776.1:0-21298 GCA_001275005.1 Chrysochromulina tobinii
CTCCTCCTCCTCCTCCTCCTCCTCCTCCTCTTCCTTTGTCAACGCATCATCGTTCCGGGCAACCCACGCAGCCGGAGCTCCGCCCTCCAGGTAGGTGAGAACAAGTGTGCCGCAGTCCGAGCTACCGCCGCCGCCACTGCCGCCCGGATGGGACACCCTCCGCCACAGCGGATGGGTCAGCGACGGGAGTGACAGCGTGAGGGAGTGCCTTGGGGGTTCCGTTCGACCGAATGGGAACATCAGCACGCGACCCGCTCTCGCGCTGCTCGCAAGAGCCAACTCCAACGTCGGCGGAGCGTCCACAGGTCCGATGGCCTCGCCCGCCTCGCCGCCCCCGAACGCGCGAACAGCCTTGGCAGCTGTCGAACGGCCGGCGGGAAGTTGAGTCAGGCGCTCCGCAAGGCCAGCAATCATGGGCTGTATGTGCGTCGGCTGGTGCCCGAGCCAAATGTTGACAAGGAGAGTAATGCGCGGCTCGTCGCCAGAGAAGGCGTCACCAACAGGGACAGCGCCATGGAGTAGCTTGCCGTCGAAAGCCAAGTGCTTGCCGCAACGCGGGAAGCTGAGCATCGCCGATGAGATCGACCCGTAGACGTCGGGGACCCGGTAGCCAGCGGGCGCCTCGACGCCGACCACGACCGTGGGCGCCCCACAGTCGCTCAGGTAGGTCACCGTCGAAAGATGCGGCGTCAGCGTCTGGCTCTTCTCGTCCTGCATGTATTCGTCCACATCAAAGTGGAAGTCGATGGGTCCATCCTCGTCTCCATCACCGTTGCTGGGCAGTCGAACTTGCACCCAGAACTCGGCACCCGCGGTTTCACGGTTGATTTGCAAGTCATGCGTATGCCGCTTGAACACGGCAGCAACCAGAGATTCGACCAAGCAGCGTGGCTTTGCATCGGCAGCCAGCCAAATTGAGCCCTCAACGTAGGTGTACAACGTGACACAATCACGTCGGAGGCTTTGGTAGGTAGTGTCGCCGAGATGCGGGAGCGCATTGCGATGCGTGCTCGCTTTCAGAACTGGCCTGGCGGACGCGGCATCGGAGCCAGCCGACGCTTCGTAGCGTCGCTTCATGGGCTTCTTTCACCTCGCAGCCACACCCGTTGGTTCTGTGAAGTTCATGTTAATACACACAACACGTAAACAACAGAGCCGTGAAGTTCACAGAGAGGCAACGTGGTGTGTCTTGAGTCTCTCATCATGACTGTGAAGTGTTGCATACTTAGGAACCGCAGGAGGACCACATGAAGATGGCCCCGGAGCCGGACGCACGTACGGTAGATGTGGCCGGGACCGCGCAGGCCACCATCAGCATCAGCCGTCTCGACGTCTCTCGTGTCGTCGCCGCGACGCGCGCGCGACGCGACGATTTGCATGCACCATGCTCATTCTCGTCAGAAAAAATTGGTAAATGGCCGCCAAATATTTAAAAGAACTTCGATGGCACAGCGGCTCTTTTCCACTGCGCCTGGCGTGGCGCACCGACACAGGTCACACCCGTGCGGAGCCTGTCATGAGCCTATGTTACAGCTGTCCTAGCCTAAGCTCGTCCCCAGACCGCCAAAGCGCCGGTATCTTACGCGGTTTCAAACGGCCGTCGACCCCCGAGGATCGCGCGGCGGGGTCGCCCGCCGGGGGTTGCCGGGATCCCGTTCTGGGGCGCCGAGCGCCGAGCGCGCAGAGCAGGTTTGGCTCTGCCACACGGAAGACTACTGGCGCACTGATGCCACACGCCGCATCGGGTTCATCAATCGTAGCTGACTCGCAGGTATGAGGTCGAAAAACCCCTCCTGAGGAAGCGATGGCGGTGGCGTTGCATCAATGTCTGGCAAGATTGTGCCCAAGAAGACGCAAATCATCGCCCGTGCCTGCACCGAGAGGGACGAGCAGAGGCTAAACGTTCGAACATGAAAGATTCAAGGATGCAAAGCGCCTGAAAAAGCCACCTCACCATCTTTTCGCCTATGCACCGTTGCCGACCGTGGCCAAAGGTGACGAGCTCGAACTCAGAAGACATGCGCTCCAGGTTGCCGTTGAGCATCCTCATGGGGCAGAAGGCCTTTGGCTCGGGGAAGAACGCCTCGTCCAGATGCACCGCGTTCGGATAGAGCCACACCATCGAACCAGCCGGGATGCTCACCTGTCTGCGCTCGCCGTCTGTATACGTCACATCTGCCTTTGCCCGGCGGACAACCGTATTGCCCGGCAACATCGTGTGCAGCCTCACTGACTCATCTATACACGAGTTGACGAAAGGTAGCCGCACGAGATGCGAGTACTCGACGAGGTTGGGGCAGCTGCCGAGCTCGTCGCGTGCAATCTTGAGAAGCTCGGGCTGCGAGTAAAGGTGCACGAGGATCCACGCCAACGAGACCTGCGTGTTGAAGACAGCTGCCATCATTGTCATCGACAGTAGCCCTACCACGCCGTCGAGGGCGTGCCTCTCCAGAGCACCCTGTTCAAGGTAGACCTGAAGCACGCTCTCATCGCCTTCATACGCAGAAGGCGAGGCACGCCGCTCCGCTATGTGCTCACGAAGTATGTTACCGAGCTCGGTGAAGAAGATGCCAGGGCTGGCGCCTCGGGCGAGGTCCTGCACCCAAGCCTGGAAGCACGGCAGGATGCGCGACGAATAGGTCTGCGTAAAGCGCCTGCCAAATAACAACTCGAGGTCAGAGAGCAAAACATAGTCGGAAAGCTCTAAGAAGACTGCGAGCGAATCGCCATTCCCCACGGAGAGCCATCTCTCTCGCAGTTCAGTGGCACGTTGCTGGAAAGAAGGAAGCAGCTGATTCACCACCTTTTCGCTCTGGAATAGGCTGGCAACCCTCTTCTGCAAGCCCTCGTCAACCTCGGCGGGCACCCTGGCCGCAACCGGAAGCAGATTGATCAGCTGCTGCAGGACTTGCTCGAGGCTCGGATCCGCATCTGAGAGCACGTATCGGTTGGCGGCCTTCCCCATGAGCAGATATGTTGCGGGGAGCACCGGCCTGGCATCCAGCAATATCACGTCGCCCACCTCCTTGCGCAAGAATGACATGAACTCGGCAAATGAGCGGGTGCTCCACATAGCACGCAGCGCCGTCCACACGGACAGCTTCGGTGCCACGATTCGCACTGCTGCTGTGGTCTCCTGCCCAACTGATGCGCTTGCAATGACCCGTTGGGATCGTCTCACCGAGGCCAGCGGCACCGAGAGCGCAGCGGCAGCAGCAGCAGGCATAAGATGGCGCACGCACGGCGTAGCCGCAGCCGCAGTGGCTAGTAGTATGCCCACGAGCGTGACAACATGCCCGTGCATTGAAGTCTCTCGGATCGAGAGCGCGAGATTGATTTGGAACTCGCCAGGGCGCCGAACTTCATTAGAAATTAGCAAATTACATGGGGTCTGAAGAAAACGTTCCACGGTTTTCACGTGAGTCTGAAACGTCCGACGGTCGCTAGAAGCACATCCGCACCGTCAGAGAAGAAGAGTTCGCGACTATTTTGTAGCTGTGCTACTGAAGACTGACTGTAATGACTGACTGTGACTGACGTGACTCCAGACAGCCACCGCGTGTACGAACTAAGTATCGCGCGCGCTACATGTTTCGAATACTTCATGCAAACGTAAAACGTAACATTCAAATCTGGCGAAACGTCCGACGGTCTCGGAAACTGAAGTCTTTCTTAGTGTGCTCGCGGTATACCGCGAGCGGGCGGCGCCTCTGGCGCCCCGTGTATGCCCGGTGGCGCAACGGCGACCGCTGTTCTGGCCTCCACGAGTAGCCGGCAGTCCATGTTCAGCCGGGGCTTTCGGAGCAGCGGCACCGTGCCGGCCCGCCGATCAGAATTGGTTGAGCGGCCACCGTCGTCCAGGGCCTCGTTTGTAGATAAGCTGCGGAGCATGCAGCTCACGACCTCATCGCTCTCCGGGCGGGGCTCGGCGGCCGCTGCACCATCGCCACGCACCAGCGCTGCCGCCGCGAGGCGGACCGACCCGCCGCCCGCCAGCCGTCCGGCTGCCGAGCCACGAGGGAAGCCGGCTGTGCCGGCAATGCCATCTGCGCTGCTGCGCCGTACACCATCGTCGAAAGACACACTAGGCCACTCATCGGGGCATATATCCCAGGCCGGGGGTTCGCCCACAGCTGGCGCCGCAGCCCGCTCAGGCGGCCGCAGCACCCCACCCCCGAATGCGTGGACAGAGCCAACTGGCGGCGTGCGCAGCGGAGCAGCCTCCCCGGCACCGCGCTCGCCAGGCAAGCTCCCGCCGCGCGACTCGACGACCTTGAGACCACAATCACCTCCCACAACCCGCGCATCCGGAGTGGCATCTTCGCTCATGGCCAAGAAGGAGCTCCGGGTGGCCATAACGCTCATGACCCGCAAACCTCATAAATTTGACTGGTGGCTGCGTTATCATCGCTCGTTGGGCATCTCGCACGTCTTCGTGCACGTTGAGGACACGCCCGAGCTCGTGCCCATGCTGGCCTCCGACGAGTTTGCCGACTTCGTGACGGTGACCACCGGCAACGACAACTCGCTCGACCCGCTCAATCCGCATGCCTCCGACAACTATTACACTCTCATGCAGCGGCAGGAGCGGCAGGTGCGTCGCTCGGTTGCCGAGTGCCGTGCGAGAGGCATCACCTGGCTCTTTCACGTCGACGACGATGAGCTCCTTCATTTTGACGTGCCCTTCTCCAAGATTGTGGACGGTCTCGCACCCGGCGTGACCTGCATCGTCCTCGTGAACATTGAAGCCGTTCCCAAGGCCCTGAGCTCCGAGTGCATCTTCGAGGACATTCAGGTTTTCACGCAGCACAAGATGCTTGCGTACCGCAACGGCAAGTCGGCGGGCTTGTGCGCCGCCGCTGATTGGCACGGGCCACACCGTTTCACGGGCAACTACCACGTGGTGCCAGTTTCGAAGGGATGCGTCCTGCACTTCGAGTCGTGCTTATACGAGCAGTGGCGAAACAAGTTCATTAAGCACCGCGAGATCGACGAGCAGAAGAAACTCGACATCCCGTTCCCTTTCTACCGGGACTCGATCACTCTGTTCCAGAAAGATAAAGATGGGGGCAAGGACGAGGAGCGCTGGAAAAGCTTTTTCTTGGAACGCAAGGTCGGAAACTTCACTGACTTGACCGAGAGCCAGAAGACACGCCTCGCGCTGAGCAGCAATATGCCTCAGATGATCCTGGCGCCATGATGTGCACTGCGGTACCGTCGCCACTAGGCGCGGGGCTACGGCGCCATGGCGTGTCAACGATTGTGCCGTGGAGCATGCTTCGTGAGTGCCCTAACTGCGGGGCTTAAGGGCGCCAGCCCGCAGGTGCGGCTAGCACTCAGCAATGGGGAAAGGAGGAGGGATGGAATGCGGCCGTTGAGCTCGAGCAGATTCGAGGGTGACCTCCTATCCTGGAGCTACTGCCGCCCGCCGTATGACGATTGTCAGCTACGTGCGAGATAGTATGTGTGAGTTGATAGCCCTGACGCGAGCGGCGTGATGACTGGCGCGAGAGGTGGAATGATGCAGTGAGGCCGATACTGAGGGGCGTGCGACGAGAGCGAGTTTAAGTTCTAATCTCGAGGGTGAGATGTAAACCAGGGTTCACACCTCATCACATCTGATGAGGTTAAACAAGAGACCCGCGGCGGATTTCCTCTCTCAATGCTGACAACGATTCTGGCGTCGTCTGTCTGGACGGCTGCATCATTCGTCCAGGCACCGAAGCTTGTTGCAAGCATTCAACCTCCGCCAGGCTTGACATTACGACATTCGTCATGTAGGCAGTCTGTCCTAGTGTCCTTGGCGCCGAGCAACACATGGGAAATGAGCCATGTTTCGAGAACCGCCCCACCACAGGAACCAACTTGGCGTCGCCGTCGGCGGCTTTGGTCGGCTGCGGCGGCTTTAGTGGCTGTCGGTGTGCCAGGTACACTAGCTGCATGCTCAGGTATCGCCGTGCCTCGGGGATTCTGGAAATACGGCTCTATACCAATCGTTTCAGGCCTGTTAAACTGGGCAACGAATCGCCTTGCGATTCTCATGATGTTCTACCCCATCAAATTTCGTGGTATCGTGATCGAGCGCATGCCATTTGGCTGGCAAGGGATCGTGCCAAACAAAGCGCTCTCGATGGCAAACCGGATCGTCGATGACGTCATGCTGCGTCTCATCGATGTGAAGACGATCTTTGCACGTCTGTGCGTATCCAAACAAAGCCCGGCCTTCCTGCCACCCTGCCGCCATTTAGCGAGCACACACTGACCCGGTGCGCACCCGCACCATGCCCTGTGCATGCTCGTAGGCCAGCGCAGAAGATCGCAACAGCTCTCGAGCCCATGGTGGTGCGCATCGGCGTCGACCTGGCGACGGATCTTGCAGACAGGAAGGGATGGGGTGCGCTGGCTCGCTCAGCGATTGGCAGTGGCGTGTTCAGCAGCACGCTTCGCAAGCAGGGAAACGACCTGGTGCGCGACTTTGTGTGCGACATTCAAGCCGACCCAACCGCTGTATTCGACCTGCGCGAGATTGTCGTCCGTGGGGTCGTTGATGACCCTAAAGTCCTGGTCAACCTGTTTGAGCGCTGCGGTGAGCGGGATCTGAAGTTCGTGGTCGACTCGGGGCTATGGCTGGGCGGTGCACTCGGCGCTCTTCAGATGCTGCTATGGATGGTTTGGTCGCCATGGTGGTCGCTTGCGCTCACCGGTGCTGCTGTTGGCATGTTAACGGACCAACTCGCTCTCAAGCTCATCTTTGAGCCCGTGGAACCTCGGATGATCGGCCGCATCAAGCTCCAGGGCCTCTTCCTGCAACGGCAGGCGGAGGTGAGTACCGAGTTTGCTCAGTTTATGTCCACCAACGTTCTCTCAGCGCCTCAGCTGTGGCGAGAGCTCTTGAGCGGCTCGAGGAGCTCTGCCTTCTGGCGGCTGATGGCGCTGCGCGTCGACGCGGCGCTCGGCGTGGCGGGCTCGGCAGGGTTGCCCAACGTGCTTGGGTCAGCCTTGTACAACCTGGTTGGTGCTGAAGATTTGGAGTGGCTGCGGGCCGAGGCCATCCGACGGATGCGCGCCGAGTTGCCCTCAGCAGTGAAGGAGATTTACGGGCTCACTGAAGATTCACTGCGCCTCGAGTCGACAATGGTCGAGCAGATGGGGAGACTCACGTCCGCCGAGTTTGAGCGCGTGCTTCATCCGGTCTTTGAGGTGCGTGCATGCCCACGAACGCTGCTGAGCCCGATCCGTTTCGTATCCTTGAGTCCTTCTCCGTCTGAGTGCTCCGTGGCCTTGCGCAGGAGGATGAATGGACCCTGACTTGACTTGACTTGACTTGGATTGACTTGACTTGACTTGACTTGACTTGACTTGACTTGATTTGGCTTGGCTTGATTTGACTTGACAATTTTGTACTTGCGCAGGAGGATGAATGGACTCTCATTCTGGTAGGGACGGCCCTCGGCGGGATCGCTGGCGCCGCACAGGCGCTTCTTGTTTGAGAGCATGCTACACATAAAAGGCGGCATGCATGACGTGCATAGGGGAACAGCTCGGCAAGAAGTTCTGAAGGAGAGTCTCCACGGTCTGCGAAGAGCGCGGACGTGAGCGAACAGGCATTCAAGGCAGCATTCCGCGGGGCAGTGCAGCGTTGCTGCAAAGACTCGACGCGTTCGTAAGTCCTGTTTACATTCAGTGTGAACGCGCCGCGCGACCCAGATGGGCCTCATATACGAGATGGCAATTTAACGTGAACGTGAACGTGATGGGCCTCATTTTAACGAATTTTTTGCGGATCTCAGGTCCGTGATGAGATCGACCAATTGTGGGCTTTAAGAAGGAGGAAGAAGGCCAGCATGGATGGCAAGCATCTTCGGCACACTGCTGGCCCACTGCTGGCGCTCGGGCTGCTCGGAGGCTTGCCTGGCATCGTGCAGGCCGCTAGCGATTCACAGCCGCACTACCATCGCGGCAAGCTCACGCCCTACCAGATCGGGCCACCGTCGCTTCTCCTCTCTGGACGAGATGAGGAGAAACTTCGTGCTGGAAGGCCTGTGATGCAGGCGCTGGTCGCCGAAGACGGCCTGACGCGCCGGCTGATAATGGTTCAAGACATCCCTGTGCCCTCTTCGGTGGTTCTAGGGTAAGCGCCGCGCTGCGCGCAACCCTGTCTGGAGGCTCTGCCTTCTCCCATTGTTCATGTGCTGACGCTTATGCAACTGCCTCTGGCGCAGGCGCATCATGGATCTGGACGCGTATGATCACATGGTATCCGGAGTGGACAGCTGTGTCACGTACGCGAGCAACGGCGAGAGCGGCGGCGTGAAATCCGTCAAATCTGCGTACGAGATCTCCGCGATGGGCATGAAGTTCAAGTACTTCGTTGAGCATTTGTATGATCCGAAGGCACAGTGCATGGTCTTTCGACTCGACTACGGCAAACGCAGCGACCTCGATGATACCGTCGGCTACTGGTACGTCGATAATAGGGGGCGCACCAGCTGCCGCGTCTACTACTCGTGTGAGTGCAAGCTCCGTGGCTGGGTGCCTGGGCCGGTATACAACATGAGTACGAGCTCATTTGTCGAACCTCGACTCTCGATGATCCTTGCACTGGTGCATGCGCACTCACAAACGCGTCTCTTGCGTTCGGGTCCCGTTCGCGCAGTGACCAAGGAGGCGCTCAAGAAGGCTACATTGTGGGTGAGCCACGAGGCCATTAAGGAGTGGCGTTCGTCGCGCACCCATCCGCTCGTCGCGTTTGTCGGCAACGTGCGCGAGTCCTTGCGCGAGTCGCTCGGCAACCTGCAGCTGCCGCAGCAGCCGCGCTGGATAGAGGAAGGCAAAGAGCATGCGGTGCTTTTTGTCTCCGCGCTCCGCGCGCAGCAGAAGTCAAAGAGGACCAACATGGTAGAATACAGCTGAGTGCTCGGACCGCCATGAGCTGACACTGGCGAGAATTGTGTAAGTTTTAGGTTTCTTTTGCATACAAAAAGTACACGAATCGGAATCCCGAACAAGCGCACGCCGCCTCTTACTATATACTACGGAGATCTAGTACCGGTAGCCCTAGTGACGAAACCCCCTGGTTGCCTAATAAAGAGATGACGAAACCCTGCGAGGTCAGTGACGAAACTTCGACGAACCTTTTCCCGCACTTTCAGTGTCAGACACTCCAGTGTGACACGTCGACTCTCAAACCTCGGCCCGGGGGGTGGGGTCCGGTCGCCTAGGGTTCGCTTAGGGGTTGACCTCGGAGGTCGGGGTCGGGGCGCGGAGGGGGGGGTGTTTTCCCGAAAACGACGGCTGAATTTCCTGGACTCGCTTTAGACCCGACCCGACCCGACCCGACCTCGACCTCGGAGCCCAATTTTCATATCCTATCCCCCGACCCGACCCCCTCCGACCCGACCCCATACTGGAGAGTGAGGACGCGCCGTGTTGGGCGCTTTTCATATCGGATCTCTAGTTGATGTTACGCCTGGAGCCCGACCGAGGGTAAGGGTAAGCTTATATACGGGCTACGTACCGTAACAGTACACGGTCTCCTACACGGCGGAGTTCGGCGGATCGTTCGCGCTGGTCCGGCGCCGGTCCTCCGCGCGGCCACGGCGCCCCAGCGGGCGCGCGCGCGCGCCAGCCGCTCGCGAGGCACGAGTGACCGTGACGATCGCCGACCCCAGGCCCAGCGCCCAGCGGCTCCACCCGCCGACACCCCGCAGGCCCCGACCGTCATCGCGTTCGGAGGTGCGGAGCTCCTGCCAGAACCCAGATCCGCAGCACGGAAGTCCCCAGGTCCCCACAGGCTCGCTCGCCCCAGAGCATACGTGACCTATGCGTGATCCACTCCTGTCACCCGCAACCCTCCACAGCACGATCCGTCCTTCCCATCCATCTAACCTCTCGAGCTCTCCCAGTGCTGCCTCAGCACCATCTCGCTCGTTCCATCACTCAACACTTACGCATGTGCTCGTTCTCGCTCATCTCCCATGGGTTTTGCGCAGGCGTGCCTCGTTCACCCCATCTGCATGCCCGCCATCAGTGCCCGCTGCCTCTCCATTACAGGCTCGTAGATATCGGGAGCCGAAGTGAGCAGCGAGAGCTGCGCTGCGGCCGCCTCCCTCATCGCATACGTCTCTTCTACCTCCTGCTTCACTCGCAAGAGCGCAAGTGCCTTGTCGAAGCACGCCACTGCTTCGGCCCACTTGTTCTGCTGCAGCATCAGGTGTGCCATGTGCACGTGCGCCGTCTCGCAGAGCGCATCTGCCTCGATGGCCTGCGCGAAGCGTGCAAGCGCACCTTCAATGTCGGGTGAATGGCCACCTTCTTGGTGCAGGTCGAGCACCCCGAGATTGACGTGCGAAATGGCAAAGCAGCCTCCCGAGACATCGAGTGCCTTTCGGAACTTTTCCGCTGCACCCGCGAGGTCCCCAGTCTCGACGAGGAACTCGCCGTGGTAATTGAGAGCGTCGGGGCTGTCGGGAAAGCGGGCCTCCGCTTCCTGGAAGACGGCACGCGCCTCGGCAAGCTGCTTGAGCCGGTGGTGCGCCATACCGAGCTGCAGCCGGGAGAGAAGGGATCCATTGTCGAGCTTGACCGACTTTTTGAGATCGGTCACAGCCTTTTGCAAGTCCTGCTGCAGCATATGCAGTTGGCCGCGGTGGCAGAAGATGTCGGCTTGCTTCGGATCAATGGCGATGGCCTTGTCGAAGTCAGCAAACGCCTTCGGCACCTGCTCTTTCTCGAACCAAAGCGACGAGCGCTTGATGAGAACCTCGGTCGCCTTCGGGTCCAGCTTGAGCGCCTCGTCGTAACACGACATGGCCTGGTCGTAGTTCCCGCGCAAGTGGAGGAACATGCCGAGCATGGACATCGCGAACGCCGGCGAAGGCCCGTCAGCCGAGCTCCACATCTGTAGCGTGCTCTGGCGCTGCTTATCTGATGGCCCGGCGGCCGCGGGCGGCCTGTCTACATCGCCGAGCGCAGAGATGAGCGAGACTGCGGAAGCCCAGTCACGGAAGGCGTCCTCGTACTCGCGCGCTTGCATACGCCCTAGCGCGCGCTGCACGAGCAGCGCCGCGCGCGCCGCGCCGTCTGCGGCCGACTCCAACGCCGAGGTCAGCTCGGCAGTGCTCGGGCGCGCCGAGCGGATGAGCTCGCGGATCTTTCGGAAAGAATCGACGAAGGTGGCGATGAAGGAGGCCGAGGGCAGGCAGCGCATGGGCTCCTGCAGGTGCGCCTCTGTCTTTTCTTTGGCGACCTGCTTGACCAGGCGATCGACGCCGTGCGTGGCAGCCTCATGCTGCATGTCAGAGAGCAGGCAGCGCCGCCGTGTAGTCGACGATGGCCAGGTCGAGCTTGCCCTGCTTCTCGCGTGCCGTGGCCCGCCGCACAAGCGCTTTAACGTAGACGGGGTCGAGGCGGAGCGCAGCGTCGCAGTCACGCTCGGCCTCCGGGTGCTTCTCCAAGGAGGAGTAGCACTGCGCGCGGTTGCCGTAGAACTTCGCAGCCTCTGGGTCATCGGCATCTACCAACTCGATCGCCTTGGTGTAATCAGCGATGGCGTACTCATATTGACGGCCCGCATAGCGCTTGTTACCCCGATCCTTGAAGCGTTGCGCTTCCGCCGCCCTCGTGACGTTCGTGTCCTCCACTGGCTTCGTCACCTCTGCTGCAGAGGCTGAGACAGGGCTGGCGGAGGCTGTGACGCCCACAGAAGCGACTCCGCTGCTGGGCTCGGCGTCAAGCTCATCGGCAGTGGCCACAGCCGCCCGCTGGCTGCGATGCAGTAGGTAGATGAGCGCAGCCGCGGTGCCGGCGACGGTCGCGGCAGCGATCAATATCTTCCGATCCGACATCGACGCGAGGCGGATTGCAGACTCATCATCTCCGACTCATGGCGGCCCCGCTGAGCGGCTTCTCTACGACCGATCTGTTGGCCGAGTGCGCGCTTGTGCCAGTCAACTACGACACGCCTGCACTGCGCGCGCACGCAGTGTAGCTGACGCGTGCACCACCGTTTGCGCAGGCTCAAGAAGCGAATGGAGACGCCTGCCAAGAAGAACATGATCCTGATTGGCCCGCCAGGCAGCGGCAAGGGCACGCAGGTCCGTCCTGACGCGCCTGCCACTCGTCAGTAACTGGCCGCATGCCCTTACCGATGCTCTGTGAGCCACTCTCTGCTGCCAGGCGCCCATCATTAAGGAGAAGTACAACCTCTGCCACCTCGCCACCGGTGACCTGCTTCGCGCTGCGGTTGCTGCAGGTGCGCTTGCGCGTGCCGCGGAATGCATGCCATTGCCTCGGATATCACTAGCTGCTGATCATCGGTTCGCCATCGCCGCCGTGTCTTAGGAACGGAGATGGGCAAAAAGGCCAAGGCCGTCATGGAGGCAGGTGGGCTCGTCTCAGACGACATTGTGGTGGGTATCATCAAGGAGAATATCCATGCGCCGGAGTGCAATAATGGTTTCATCCTCGATGGATTCCCGCGCACAGTCGGGCAGGCCAAGACTCTCGATGAGATGCTCGTCTCCGAGAAGGTGGGCACCATTGGCGCAGTGATTGAGTTTAAGATTCCCGACGAGTTGCTCGTCGAACGCATCTGCGGACGCCTAGTCCACGCCGCGTCTGGGCGCTCGTACCATGAGAAATTTGCGCCACCCAAGGTGCCGATGAAGGATGACGTCACCGGTGAGCCCCTGATGAAGCGCAAGGACGACAACGAGGCCACGCTCAGGTCGCGCCTCACTGCCTTCCACGAGCAAACGAAGCCCGTGGTCGACTACTACGCTGCCAAAGGCCTGTACTCGCCCATCGATGCAAACCAGAAGTTTGATACCGTGAAGGCGGCAATCGCCGCTGTGCTCTCCAAGTAAAGCGAGGACACGTACAGGGCGTGCGCCGTCGCCCGAGGCGGCGGCTTCGCTAGCTTACGCTGGTGCGATCTGTGAGAGGCGGTTCGCCCACACCGTCCACACTTCCCTCGCGCCGCGACCCGCGTACACATCTTACATGTGTATCAGTATGCGGTGTGAGTGTTTTCCTATTTCGTGCTGGTGGGCTCGCTAATTTGCGCTCGCGGCGCGGCGCCCGGGGTTGCATCGTTGGTTCGGTCCAGCACGTACGCTCCACGCACCACCGCCAGCGCCACCCCCAGCGACCGACGGTCCGGTCCACCGGCTCTCTCCTCCGGGACGGGCTCCGGACGGCGGGGGACTACTCGATATTCGGATGCCCGATGTAAAACGGCGTAGCAGCGCGGCATGTACTAGAGTGGAGACACTTTCGGGACTGATGATAGGACCCAGGCCTGTTGTCTCTTTCGTGTGGCCCACGCGCTGAACCTCACTATGGGAACCTATGATGTGAACGGCGGTATCTTTGATATCATCACCTCGGGTTGCGCAGCACAACGATGACGCTGTCGCCCCGCAGAAACATTTTGCTGATGAAGCGGTCTCGGTTGATGGGCATGGCCTTCTTCTTGCCCTTGCCTGTCTTTGGCACCTCTGTCCACATCTCTTTGACATTCTCGAGCACCATGTTGCAATGACGATCGAATGCCTTGACGCGGCCGAGAAGCTTCTTGTTGTTCCGGCAATTGATCAGCACCTGCGTATTGCTCTTCACGCTCTGCGTGAGCACCGAAAGCGGCCCGGTGCTGAACTCCTCCTCTTCTGTTTTGCTCTTCTCCTCCACTTTGGCGACGGCCGAGGCGCGCGAGGTCGGCGCTGCAAACCTGTGCACGTAGCGAAAAGGACAGTGGTTAGTTTCGTCGATATGCGATGCTGCGCAGACTCCTGGCCGTGGCTGCTCAGAATGCGCAGAGCGGATCGCGTGCGGGCGCAGGCGAAAGACGCACGACATGATCAGGCTTGCGACTCGTCAAGAGAGCGAAAGTTCGCTCGTGAACTGCACGTGTGAACGAGTCAAGTGAGACCGCCATGGTTTCTTTCTAACAAGTCGATTACCGCCTCTATAGAACAGCCAGCAAGACTTGCGCTTGACTTGCGCTGACCCGTGTACGACTACCCGAGAGGCGGCCGTGGAGTATTAACAGCCTTCACACAGTACGCAAAGCATGATGCCACGTGCTCCTGTGGGGGTCTGGTCCTAATGCGGGAAATTACAAATGGTCATGCTACGCCCAATAGGCTCATGGAATAGGCTACGCCACTGCTACGCCGGTCGTCATGCCGCTATTAGGACCGATGCAGCCCGCTTCCGTTTTTGAATGCTCGAGGGATGGGAATGCAGTGTCGACTCGCAGTGACACCTGGTGCGGTCAGCTGCGCGGCTCAGTGGGGGGCCGAGACTGTTTGATCACTGTTGTCAGTCTGTTGCGTGCATGGACCAATTATTGCTTATTGGTTTGTGCTCAGTCCTCCGGCGTCCCCGCGTCCCGTCCGCGGCAAGGTCCGCGGCGTGCTCCGGCAGTGCTGCGGCACGGCACGGTCACTCTAGAGGGCTCGAGCGGTCCGTGGTCCCGGGCAGCCTTAGCGTAGAGGGCGGGCCGGGCGGCTTGGTCCGGCGGCGGCGCGCGGCGGCGTCCCCCGCTCGGTGGGACGACACGAAAACCGTCGCCGCAGCGGGCCCCACCGCACAGCGGGCCCCAGGGTGGACTCCCGTGTCTCAATCTCTTCAGTGTCATTAAAATACCCGACCCGTCGCGGCAGCCCTAATCCTTCTCGATACCGCCGTCTCTCTCGTCGCGCCGAGAGTGCATCGCACGAATCTTAGCCGTCCCTTCCCGCGCGATGTCGATCGTGAGCTGGAGGGAGACGGCTGCCAGCAGGGTTTGTACGACGCCGAAGCGCAGGGCCCCGACGCAAGCAGCGAGGATGAGCGGTTTAGGGGGGAGCTGCACTCTGCGCAGTCGCGCACGCAGACGCTCGGCGAAGCGCTTCCGTGGTGCAGACGTCGCCGCAACAGCGGTCTTGGCCACTGGTTTCAAGTGCTCCACTGCCGCTCCCATGGTCTCGACAACGAGCGGGAACAGGTCTCGTTGTGCTGCGTTCCACATCGATTCAGGATCGACGCCGTCCGCCCAGCCTGCTGGCGCGGATGTTTGGTGGTCAGCCTTCTTAGGTCTCCGGGATGTTGGAGGGGCCTGCTGTCTACGAGATCGCTTGGCACTCCCATCTCGGCCACGGGTATCTTCGCCACGCCTGCTCGCTCGCAACCGCTCGTACAGCACCGGGGTCGGAGTGAGCACATCAAAGCCTATACCTCGGGCATCGAGCTCCGCCATCACATCTTGCACGTGCATGGCCTCAATCGGCTGCGGCGGTGCCAATTCCTCATCATCGCCACTCTCCTGGAGCAGCCGCAACAGTTCTTCGCGCTCGAACACACCTGTCGTGCTAACGCCACGCTGTGTCAAAATGCGACGCAGCTCGCTCACCGATGGTCCTCGCAACGACAAGCCAATCACGGCGAGAGCCATAGCGAAGGCGCCCATCAGACTCAATTGCTCTCGTCATCGACGAGGCCCTTTGGGCGAAGAGATATGTGCGGCCCCTCCCTTTACGCTCCCCAACTCCTGCCCCCGCCCCTCAACAGAGAACTTCGCGCGTGGCGTTACCACAGCGTTTGTGTGTTTCACAGCGGCCCTGCACACGTCGAGTACCGGTTCAAAGACAGATAAAGGCGCGTTGGTAGCCGTACCGCGTAGGTATACGGTATGCTGCTGCAGGCGGCGCGCCCATTGTCACGCGTGTCTGTGCACCGGCTAGCGACCCCTGCCGACTGACACTGGGCAGGACCGACCGTCGCGTCGGCGGACGGCGCCCGGGTAAACCCTAAACCGCCAAAAACGCGCCGTGCGGATACGGCATACGGGCGCGGCCGACCGCGGACCACCCCGACCCGGGCCCGGTGCGCGGTTGCGACGTTGCGGGCTTAAAAGCGTAAAAGGTATGAATCGGAACGAGTCATACCACGGCTGCCGTATGCATGTGCGTATCGGGGCGGTGCACCGATATTGCGCTTGGCGCGGCGAGCGCAACCGGCCAACCGCCAGAAGCCTGAAGCCTCTAATAATGTTAAAACCATCCCAGCGACCCAGGCGCAGGCCCCACCGTACGGGTCCTTCGTACTTAGCCCGGCGGCCCCGGGGCTAATCTCATCATGACCTTGCCCGGAGCCGGAAGGTCGCCCGGGGAACCCGGCGGATCGTGGTCTCGTGGAGATTGTGCTCGTGGTCGACTAGACGTGTGCTGTGCATACGTTTATGCATACGTCATTTCCTAGGGTGTTGTTCTTCCGGTAGAGGGCTCAAGTAGTCATAGTACGGTCGAACTGAAACGGTGTCGGCCCAGCTTGCGCTTTCGCGTTTCGGAGCTCGATGCGGTGTGGCTCGGCCGTTGGACGCTCGGCTCGGCCTTGGGCCGCTGCGCCGCTCCGCCTCGCTCCGCCCCGGCGCCGTCGACGCCTCGTGCGGTCTCGACGTGCGGTCCGCCGGCCTGGCCACGTGCCTGCATCCTCCGTCGCGTCACGCCGGCTACGCTTCTCGACATCCTACGAAGATTAGGAATTATGCTAGAGGTATGGTTGCACAGCAAACGGCCACGATCCACGACCCGTCGATCCGCCCCGGGTCGGGTGGTGCCGGTGGTCCCCGCGGGCCGGCGGGGACCGGACCCTCAAGCTTATACCTTATAGCTTTAACGGCGCGCTCCGGTCGGGTCCGAGGGCTGCAGGGCTCAAGCGTCAAGGCGCATGCGAGATTCGAGCCCCGCCGGGCCCGGGGCCGTGGTTGAGCGCTAGAGTACGAAGGACGCCCTATTAGTGGGGTTGGTTTTAACAATTATAGAGGCTTCAGACTTCAGGCGGCGCGCCTAGTGTCACGCGTGTCTGTGCACCGGCTAGCAACCCTGCGTCTAACACGGACAACGACTGGTTGAACGAGGTCATACCATATGTGTCACGATATTGACTTGGCGCGAGCGCAACCGCCAGATCTTCCCAGTGGAGCGATTCGGCCGATTTGGAGCAGAACGAGGTTCGCCTTTTGCTGCCCGCTAACGACGCGTCCAGGGCCACATTGGCAGGCGGTGGCGGGTGCATGGTAGATTGCAGGGTGGTTGGACCACCACAACGATGAAGATTGGGTGCGCTCACACTCGTGGCTCCTTGAGGTAGCGTCGCGGACCCTGGCCGACGATGTAGCACGGGGGGGTGGCGTGGATGATCGACCGTGGGGCTGGATGCCAGGAGTGCCCGTCTAGGTGCAGAGCTACGCTGTGCCGCGAGTGAAGCCATGTAAGACTCGGCGCCTCTTCTGCTCTGCTCCTGTGATGGACCAGCCGCCCTCCTCTCCTTGTACAAACTCTGGGTTCCGGCAAGCCTGCTTACGAATGGAGTGGCGGTGACGGAGAGGCGGTCGGTCAACGCCATGGTGCCTGCGCTTCCTGGCCGTGATTTGCTCGTCTTGACAAGTGCGGATGCAATTGCTTCCTCGACTGCTGTTATGTCGGCCTTTTGGTGCATCGCATTCTCGTACATCTCCATCAGCGACTCGTGGATGCGCGTCAGGCGATCAGCCTCGTTCTCCTTTTGATTGCTTGCCATGGCATCTTCGCGCAAGAGTCGCAACAGCTCGTCACGATTTGCCTTAGTATTGAGCTGAGCCTCAAGCGTAGCTAGCCGGGATGCAAGCACATCGATGTTGACCTGGAGTGATGCCTTCATCTGAGCCTCGAGCCTTGACAGCTGAGATGCAAGGCCATCTACGTTGACCTGGAGCGACATTGCCCATTGCTGAACGTCGAGAAATGCAGAAGCGCTCGCGCCCACAACGTTCGAGCTGAGTGCCTTGCCGCCAGCTGCATCCATGCAACCTGCGTGCCTGGATTCGAGGTCAGCAACGCGAGCCTCTAGGGCATCGAAGACAGCCTTCGGCACCATTTGAGACGTGTCAACTGGCTCATTGACCGGCATGTCGCAAGCCTCGCGCCAGGTCGCGACTGTCGATGTGCGTGTGTGGTCAGACTGTGTCGATTCTCGCGAGCAACCAGAGCCGCCACCACACAGGCGAACGTCGTGAGGCGCGAATCTGGACACACAAAGAGCTGATGAAACGGCCGAAACGACAAACGTCGCACGTCTTTAATGAGCTACCGGTACACCTCTTTTGTCACTGTTAATGGATGATCAACCCCTCCTGGCCACTAAATATCCTCGATATTGTTGCTCACCTGCGCCCTGCCCACGACACTAAAACATCGACGGGGACGCGGCATGCGATTATTTTCGACGAGCCACCGTGCGACCAGGACCTCGCACACTACAGAACTCCCGTTCACAGTCGAGTACAATGTACATTTACTTGGGACTCAGTCGAGCGAGGTTGCCGGAGCCCCTTCGGTGCGCGATGCAGGAGGCCACCTCGAGCGGGAAAAAACCTCTTGGGCAGGCCTCGTGGCCAAATTGGGAGAGGTTGCATTGCGCACGAGTGGTGCTGGTGTCTTGCCGGCACTTTCTCGATCGGCCTGTGGCGACGACGCACGCAACCGGCTGGGAGAGGACCTCTGATTGCGCAACGCAGGTTGGATAATCTCCCCGTATGACCTCTCCGCAGGGGACGCTTGCGAGCGAAGCTCTCGGGGCGCAGCGGACGGAGCAGCTGCCGAGGCCTCGCGCCCATCGACTACTATAAATCGGTTCAGCAATTCGGCGTTGAACCTCGCCTGATTTTCTGCAAAGCGCTCCAGCGGCTTCACGCCCGTCGCAGCGTGAAACTGCTTCGCGATAACGAGATCAAGCTTGACTGGGTCTTTCGCGTGGGCGCGAGCGGCAGCAGTCGACCATCTATGGAATGACTTGGGAGTCACTGGCTTTGGAGGAGTCTCTGGCTGGCGGCGAGGTGTCAGAACGGCAAGCGTAGCAGCCCGTTCTGCTTCGAGCGTCTCGATCGCCGCTTTGCGTTGCTCTTCGAGCGCGCCAAGTGCTTGATCTCGTTCGTGCTCAGCATTCTCGAGCGCCGTACGGAGCAAGCGCGCTGTCGCCTCTGCCGCCTTAAGCTCCTTGCGCAGTCGCGTCGTGGCCTCGTCAAGATCTTTGCGCAGCTGCGTAGTGCACGCTTGCTGCTGCGAAATCCGCCTCTGATCGTGCTGGTGCAACCGGCGTGCAGAGGCGGACTCGCGTATCGCCTCGAAGCCCTCTGCGAGGTGTCGTGTGTTGCGCGCTGTCACCATGCGCATTGCCACTGTATGTTGCATGCCACGTGCCTTCCAATGCACCCACGCGGTTGAGGGCTGCGGCAACTCCGTGCACACGTATCGACGCCAGAGACACGCGATGCTGCGCAAGTCCGTGTGGCGAAGCTGCTTGAGGAGCAAGTGACCTCGATCGGACACGCGCGCCTCAGTCCGTCGATACAGCCTGCGCACAAACAGGTCGATGCGAGTCGAGTCCGCCTCCGGTTTACATCTGATCAGCCACCGACGAAAAGCCTTTCGAGTGCTTAGAGACCTAGAGCCAGCAAGCCCCAAGGAGCTCAGAGCTCTTGCCGCGGCAAACCACTCAACCAGCTTGTCAAAGGCCGGCTTAACGTGAAGAGCATTCCGGACAGTCTTAAGCTCGTCCGCGCGGTCCCGGACGAACACTGCGCGCCATTTCTTCAAGCCAATCAGCAAAGCTCTTCTGCGCGCCTCGCGTGCCGCAAGCAAGAATCCAAGCGATTGATTACGCTTCGAACCGGAGTTGTTTCGCCAGCAATTAAGTGCAGATCGCGCGCGGCTGTGCAGGATGCTGGCAAGAACGCCGCGCTTCTTCTGAAAAAGCGCGGCGTTGTCGTGAAGTGCCTCAAAGGCAGCCGCCATGCGGCCGCCAGTACGGAACTGGTTGCCGACCATCTTGAGCATACGCTTGGCCTCGAGAAGCATCTCAACCATTTCGATCCAAGAATTGAGAGCGGTCTTCAAGGCCGGGTTGCCGAAAACAGCCAGTTTCCCCTTCAGCTCGATCGTCTCTTCGTATACTGCCTGCCAAGTGTACCAGCTCCTCCTTAGCCCGCCATCTTGTAGCGCACGCACGACGCCAGCGGCCTGTCTCATAGCATTCGTGAACTTGAACCACAATTCATACCAGGTGAGGAAGCCCTTGTACAGCGCTTGCTTTCTCAACCGAAGTAACACGCGACCCTCGAGCTTCTGAGAGCGTTGCAAAGCAAACTCTTTCTGTGTTTGCGTCAATTCTGACCAGCGGCCCAAGAGGCGACGGATCGGCGTGAGGAGTACGTAGCTATACTTGAGCATCAGCTCGTATCTGGACGACCGCGACCACACAACGAGCGCACGCTGTATAGCGCGACCTCTCCGCGTCGCGTGCATGTGTCGGAGAGCGCTGGTCTTCATACGAGCCCATCTGACACGCCCAGATGCAGCCGAAAACCAGCGGACGATGCCACGGCGTATCTGCTTGGTGCGCGTCTGCTGCGTGCCCAGTCTTAGGAGCTGATAGATGCGCCACAGCAGTAGAAACCTCGTCCACGACCGGCGCAAGGCGCGTGCCCGATACGTCCTTGTTGCTTGTGCGAGGCGGCTCTTTTGCTCGCGCTTTTCCGCTGGCCCATCAAGGGTGAACCTTAGCCACGCGACAAACCAGCGATTCCTGAAGGCACTCAGGCCCTTCCAGAATGCAGTCTTCTGTTTGAGGGTGCTTTGAAGAACTGAGCGCAGCGAATTCAATGCTCAAAGCTTCTGAGCGCCTTGGAGCTTACGGCTCAAATAGCGAAGCACGACAAAGTCCTGGCATCGCTGCGTGAATTGGCCAAACGCAGCCCGCAGCTGGCGGACCGCTGGATCGAAGGCATTGAGCGCATCAGCCAAGAGTCTCTTGGACGTGCTCAAATCGGAAGCCCACGCAGACCACGTGGCAAATGCACACGCCCCATGATAATCCCAGAGGAAGCTCCAAGCCTTGCGAAGCTTGCGCATGAACTCGGCGCGCATCACGACCATCTCGTGCCACGCGCCCCAAGCACGCGAGAGCGCGCGATGGAGGAGGTGGCCCAGGCTCTTGCCCATCGACTCGCAAGCCGCGCGCTCACGCCGCACGTGCCCACGCCATTGAACGAATGCACGGCGGCGGAAGGTGATTTTATGCCGACGAAACCACACGCGCTCGTCGGCAAACTCCATAAAACGAGCACGCCAGTGGGCGAAGATCCTCTGCCCCATCACTTTGCCTGCTGTGCAACGCAGGTGACGCAGGTAAGAAGCCCACGCAGACCACGTGGCAAATGCACACGCCCCATGATAATCCCAGAGGAAGCTCCAAGCCTTGCGAAGCTTGCGCATGAACT